>BQNB010147101.1:0-16484 GCA_026074375.1 Tanacetum coccineum
TTATTGGCTTGTTCTATTCCGATAAGTTGGGCGTATGCATTCCACCAAGACAAGGCATCATTGGTTAGAGTACCAGTAGCAAATGCCACTCTGTCTTCCTAGGCATACTTGCTATGAGAAAATACTGATTCGGTACATTCAAACCAGCGGATGAGGTCAACAGCTCCTTCCGTACCATTGAAGTAGAAAGGTTGACAGCTGATAAACTCTTTATAGTTTCCCGTTTTTGCTACAGGAGTTCCAGTAGGTCCGGCGTTCCTATTGGGATTACTAGCACTTGCCATTGATGCAGCTTGTGCTTTCAGAGCTGAGGAAATGCCATCATTAATTAGTTGCTGGATGGCAACTAAAGTTATGGCTGGTGTTTCAGATGTTGACGTCCTTTTGGGAGGCATTCTATCAACAGAGGATAACACGTAGTAAGAATGATATCATAAGTTTTGAAAAGTAATAAAAGAGAACGTGATGCTTAAAATGCTTAAAGAGTGATGCTTATTTTTGAATTTTAAGCACTTAGAGGTTATGGTATGATTCATAAAGACGGAGATAATGATGCAATTGGTGGAAATGATGATGAAAGAGCGATAAGTTGGAAACAATAAGATACGAAACGGGATTGCCTTTATAAATAACTTGCCTTCTTACTGTACATAGTCAAGATTTGACAAGCGTTTTTATTTATACCATACATCCCATTGCTAGGATAAAGTTATAAATAGCTTGATTATTTTGATCCGGTAGATGATATCCTAAAGATCTTCCTGATTTGTTTGTTGATGAGCTTGGATTTTCTCAATGATTTGTTCAAGATCATACATTTTTGTAGTGAGCAAAGGCAATCTTATCCTTTTGCCCTAACCGTTCCTTTTGAAGTCTGATAATCTGAGTTCGGATTCCCTTAAGTTCGGTCTTTAGTTTGTTACCATTAATACGTTATTCTTCCATTTTCTCAATGTGGTGAAGATAGAGTTCATCTAAGTAATTTCATAATATTCTTCACTTGTTTCTCATGATGTTTACTAATACATCTTTTCTGAAACCATTTTCCTATTTTTAATAACTGAGGTGGCTAGGTAGGAGTATAAAATGAGAAATGATGGATGTTACCAAATTCCAAGGGTTGATTCCGAGATGAAGTAGATAATGTAGTTTGAGGAAGGAAGATGGAATGGATTCGCTTCTTAGGTGGTAAAAGTTCTTCAGGAACAAAGAATATACGAGGTTCAAATAGTAGTGATGGTGGTTAATATCGAGATGAAGTCAAATTAGCTGTGGAGTAATAGGATCTGGTGATGAAATAGGTAATTCCTTAGCATACAATGCTTGTACGTCCTTCAAATAAGTATTATTGTAGAAAGATGAGAATACTAGTGGGATCATATTATCTGTAGAGTTTTTCGAAGAGTTAAAATATCCGCTTCCCACTAAAGTTGAGAAATAATCCGATGAGACCGAAATATAGTTATGAATATTCATAGAGGAAAAAGTATCCTCAATATCGGAAGTAGAGCGGTTGGGAGAAGACATCGTTCTGATAATAACCTCGTTTGTAAATAAACATAAGTTATTTAGTGGTATAATATAGTATAAGAGTTATGTATCTTTAACATACTGATGGAATGTAATGGCACGGAGGACTTTGATGGGCTAGTAAAGGAAATGTGGTATAGTTAAGGTTTTGACCTTTGTTCTCTATAACCATGGAGCTTGATACCAATCTGTTAACCCCTATTTTTTAACAATATAGCAGCGGAAGACTAATCTGGAGGTATTACTTCATGGATACACAATCATAATCATAGATTATCGACTCAAAGGCGACATTTATTCAAAAGAAATGCTTATTCTATTCATTTCAAATCAGAGTTTCTACTAAAGGAAGGTCCCAAATCTAGTTAATACATTGTGATATGATAAACAAGTTTTAGGCCATCTTCGAGTCAATGCCGCTACGTGCCGATATATTGCTCAATAACCTGTGTTAAACATGCTAAAAAAAGTCAACACAAAAGGTTGAGTCGAAATTCATAGTTTGAGTAATCATGTTTGATACAAGGTCATAGTGTAATAATTGTACAAACACATTATCTTTGATAAAGGGTATTGTTATGATTTGGGTCATGTTATTATTTACACGTTATTCGTAATAATATTGTATCGAATGCAATTATCATAGTAACGTGTTTACTGTGTATATTGTCGTTGTTTGGTCTGTTTGGTCTGATTGGGTCATGTTCCTTATCTGTATAGTATAGTCTGGTCTAAAGCTCATGGCACTCAAACTGACTAGTGTATATAATATAACCCAAAATGATGTGGATATATATATATATATATTTTATAGAGAGGATTGGCCCTCGGTGTGGTTATTGCCATATACATATGAAAATTTAAATATAATGTGTTTGGTTACCTATCCGGCTAACACATACTGGTTTCGTCAACTCCAATAGATCTATCCACATTATTCACGTTCAACCCAAATGTGACTTAGAATTGGTCCATGATAATGAGGGACTTTTGGCATAATGTAACTTAGACAGTAGCTGTAATAGTGTATCAGGATAGCATATAACTTGTAAAAACACTTGTATTCCTGGTTTAAGCATGTATAAGTCTTTGAAAAGTAATCACATTATTATAAGATAAACGAGTATGTAACAAAGCATTGTTATCCCCCTCGGGGTTTATAATACATGTAAATAAGTAAAAGGCATGAGGTTATGAATTCACATGATAGGTAGATGTATATATATTCCCAAAAATGAAAGTTGACGGAACCTTATTCACAATCTTAACGAGGAAGGTTGATTTTGCAAAATGATAGTAAAAGCCACGTCACGCAAACCTGAGTAATATGTTTTTGAGTCTTAGGAAGATTGTCTCTTGAACTTAGTTTTTAAGAGTTATGAGTTTGATTGAAGAGTTTCGGTATTATTGATATCACCATTCGAACACTCATAATTCAGAAGTCATTCATTAAACGTTTAAGGAGCTAGGGCACTTTAAATCGTAAACCCAACAACTCAGTCAGAACATAATACCAAGATGAAACCTCTTAATATGAAGCTCCCTAGTATTGTGATACGAATTATTAATCTATTTTAAGCATTTTATTCATTATCTGAGAAATGTTACGCACGGAGAAGCGTTATTTAATGTTTTGTTTGTAAGGTTTTAAACATGATTTTATACTTTTTCAAAATGTTACATTTTAGAACCTTGAGTTTTAAAAGTGGCAGAATTTACCCTTGGAGTTTGCACTTTTAGATTTTGTCCTTACAACTTTAAAAGTTTCCAATTTAACCTTGTACTTTGGAAAAGAGAACAGATATAGACCCCTTTAGTGTATAAAAAAAAAAAAAAAAAAAAAAAAAAAAAAAAAAAAAAAAAAAAAAAAAAAAAAAAAAAAAAAAAAAAAATAAAATAAAAAAAAAAAAAAAAATAAAAAAAAAAAAAAAAAAAATAAAAAAAAAAAAATAAAAAAAAAAAATAAAAAAAAAAAAAAAAAATAAAAAAAAAAAAAAAAAAAAAAAAAAAAAAAAAAAAAAAAAAAAAAAAAAAAAAAAAACACAAAAAAAAAAAAAAAAAAAAAAAAAAAAAAAAAAAAAAAAAAAAAAAAAAAAAAAAAAAAAAAAAAAAAAAAAAAAAAAAAAAAAAAAAAAAAAAAAAAAAAAAAAAAAAAAAAAAAAAAAAAAAAAAAAAAAAAAAAAAAAAAAAAAAAAAAAATAAAGAAAAAAAAAAAAAAAAAAAAAAAAAAAAACAAAAAAAAAAAAAAATAAAAAAAAAAAAAAAAAAAAAAAAAAAAAAAAAAACTTGATAAAAGGGAGCATATTCAGCCCCTTCTAGTGATTTTTTTCAGAAAGTTATGATATTATACCCCTTGAATGGGTTTATAATTACAAAAACATGTCCAAAATTGCCATGCAAGCTATTTTAACATTTCTATAGACATTTTTAGTTATAATTAAACTAAAAATATGAAGTTTTCTAGTAAACTCCAAGTTTAAAATACACGATTCTTTTGGCTCAGGAAGCAAAACGGGTTAAAAATTAGGGTTTCAAAACGTAAACGCGCGGGTTTTAAGTTCAAATTCCTCATTAACTTTAATATGTGGTTATTTTAAACTTAGTTTAAGATGCTAGGATAGATTATAACAATATTTAATCATTATAACATTTAGTTTTAAGATAAACGCAAAATTAGGGTTTCGGGTGTATGATTTTGGATCAAAACAGAAAATGAGCATGAATTGAGTTATGAAACTTTAACAAGAGTATATTTAGGATCATATGAACATTATAAGAGTGTAGGATCAGAAGTAGAATGTCTAGAACTTGGGTTTGAGCTTCAAGAAGAAAAAATGGTGGAAATGAGTCATTTCGGGTAGTATTTCCACTCGTACGCCTTGTATCTTGTTCCCGGGGCTTCAAATCTTCAAAGCTTTGCTTGTTTGATCTTCTTAGATGATCCTATTATCATAAGGAGCAGAGAAAGGTTGCTCACTTGGGTTATAGATAAGAGAGTTGGGTGCAAGTTTGAATGAAGCTTATGAGGTCCTATTTATACTTGAATTCAAGCAAAGGGGTTAAGGAACTCTTGTAATCTGATTAAGACATGTGTGTAGGCTAGTATGGGATGTGTTGAAGCTAGGAAATCAGATGTGGACGTCTAGGAAGCTAAAATGATGGTGTGGACACCATAGGAGCATGCCGCAGCTATTTCTAGCAAAAGAGAGGCCATGTGCCTTCATTTTTAACCAAGAAATGGTCTAAGCAGGTGGGTAAGCTGCTTGGGGATGTCTAGAAGCTTTTCTTGGAGGTGCTTGCACATGGGAAGTGTTTTAAATGGGTAAAAATGATGCAAGTCTAGCCGCGGGTCAGTTTTGGGGTCTTAGGGCTCGAAATCAAGTTTTTGGCCATTATTTCGAATGCATTGATTAAGTAATGTTTAAAACATGTTCTCATGGTTTGTAATAAGAAGTATTAACAAAATTTAGCAAGTGGTTTGGGTTAAAACGGGTTAAAAATGAAGAAATGAGGTCGCGGGTTCCATTTGGTATGGTTTAGGGTTTTCTTGACTTTCTTTGCTTATAATTCGTGTACATTGGACCAATGATTGATAGATTATTGATCCTAGGTATATATTGAGGTTTATTAATGATAATTGAGTGATGGTTTAGGTTATAATGGGTTAAAATGGAAAGAAATAGTCGTGGGTTGGAATTAGGGCTCGTATAAGGCTTTTAGGGTTTTCTAGCTTTGTAATTCTTGTACATTGTCAAAGTAATGATGGATAATGGTTTGTAAACTCATTTTATGAGTTTACAATGACTCTTGGTTGCTTACTTGAGAATGAATTGGTTAGAAACGAGAAAACGGGTTGAATGATCATTTAGGGCTCATTTAGGGTTTCTCGGATTCATTTTACGTACAATTGAAATAAGATAATGAAGTAATGATGAATATTGATGTAATAGGATTGACATGATTGTAAAATAAATTATTACAACTTATTTGAGTGTTGGTTTGGGTTTATAATCAAGAAATGGGTCATTGTGTAGTATTTAGCTCGGGTTAGGGTTTCTGACTTTTGAATTAAGGTTTTAAGAGTAAAAATGTGTATGAAAGTTTATGAATAGAATAATTAGGGTTTACACATTGTATATTGAGTGTAGTAGCTTGTACACAAGTGATGGTGAAGAAATTGAAGGTAAAACGGCTATTTTAGATGTCATGCTTAATGACTTGTACATTGTGCTTTGAAAACTTGTACTTGACTTGGAGGGAGTTTATATTTCAAATGAAATGTTATATTACTTGTATATATTTTTTAGTAGCTTGTACATTTACTTTAGATATTAAATCTTCATGGAGTTAGGGTTTAGAGGTATACGATAACGGTTTAAAGCCCGTTTTGATATAACGTTGCGAATGGTATATTATAGGAATAATGTACTTTGTAAAAAGAATATGATGATATTGACTTGACATGTTATGATGTTTGCTTGACATATATGAAGACAGGATGGCCATAGATAGGTTGTGTGAGCTTGTCTACTTTAGTTATGCAAGTTACCTTGCTTAATGAGATATTGACAATGCAAGTAATGTAATAAAGCGAAAAATTTCCCCGTAAAATTGTGATCATAGTAAAATAGGTTGATGAAAATTCTTGGGTTGTTATATGATTTAACAAATCCACTTAGGAGGCAAGTTAACAACACCCCTTAGGAGGCGAGTTAACAACACCCTTTAGGAGGCGAGTTAACAACATGATTAAGGAGGCGAATTAACAACATGATTAAGGAGGCGAGTTATCAATCATATGTAGGAGGCAAGTTAACAATCCTATTTAGGAGGCTATTTAACAATCCTCAATAGGAGGCGATTTAGCAATGGTTTTAAGAAATTTTAAGATTGAATTTTCTGAAGGCAATTTTCAACTCAAGTTAGGTAGCTAATTAAAATTGGTTCAATAGGCAATCTAATTAAGTTAAGTTTACTATATAACAAGGTTCAACAAGGATATCTGAATAACTGTATTATGTTACCCTTATTCTCTACAATTAGTTTGAATAGGGATTCCTAAAAACTCCTTAATTCAGTTGTCCTAATACCTTTCCGTTATGCCCTAATATGTTGCAGTTCGGTTGTTTAGATCTATTTTACATTTTGCTAAAATGCAATAATGAGCTAATCTTCTTGATTGATGGTACAATATGGATCATGCTTAAGTTATTCAAAGGGCCTTTATTATTTCATACTATAAAATTTGATATATATATAAAATGTATGAGTCTCAAACTCCTTAGGGATAATCATGAATACCCCAAGACACAACAGAAAGCTTGATGTTTCTTGTGTTGCCCATGTGACCGTCTGAGTTTGGAAATGCAACATATAGACTCAGGACTGGTCCATTTCAAAACCAAAAGAAGCTTTATGTCAGTGGTGATGGATGCTTTCGCTCTTAGATATTCTTACGTGCACTACTAATCACTGCAGATGTTCTTGCTATTTTACATGCATGGAATTTTAGGTGCGGTTTTGTTCTCATTAGGTTTCATCCATCAGATTCACTATTAACAAGAAGAAAGTCTCTCTCGATGTTGATATATTCAGAGACAATCTCCAGTTTTGTCCTAAAATTCCAAGACAAGTCTTTGAAGACCTCCCAATAGAACAAGACATTCTCTCTTTCATTAAAGATCTTGGGCACATTGGAGACATCACCTATCTCACTGATGTGAATGTTGGACTAACTTGCATCAAAAACCATGGAGGCATTTGTACTGTCTTCATCAAGTGCTTAAGATAATGGTAAAGTAACTGGAAATAGACAAGATTCGTCTGTCTCGTTCTTAAAATTCTATGGGGGTTTGTCCATAAGAAGTATATTGTTTATGTGTTGTTGATCCGCAATTGAATAGATCTTGATTCCTTAGCTTGTGTAGGGGTTTAGTCTATGACAAGTTAAAATTCCTACACAACATAGTAAAAACTTTGTATATTATATAAAGATTATGCGGAATATAAATCTTTGACTCAATAAGAAAGAATATGCCAATAGTATAGTAATTCTAATAAACTCACAGATTAACAAATCATAGCTTCAATATATTAATACGAATCTCCTAACTTGTATTAGGGTTCAAAAACATTGGAAGCTATAATGTTATCAAAATAAAAAGATTTCCTGATATTGTGATTTTTTGTTGTTATCTAATCTATTCCTAGGACCTCCTTTTATACACAAGGAAGGTCCTAGTCGATTCACAATATATTCCTAAGACTTAGAATATTCTCTATGATCTATTCTATAAATAACTAATACTTATCACGTAAGTATTATTGATCTCCAATCAATCTTTATCTTTTCTCCTGTCTTTATCCATTCACTGACAGTAGAAACTCTTTCAGCAGTTGTAACTTTATGCCAGCAGCATTAACTCTAAACACCAGCAGTAGTAACTTATACACCAGCAGCATTAACTGTGTACAAGCAGCATTAACTACTTAGAATATTTTTTCAATCTTCACCAGCAGTACTAACTTTACTCTAGCAGTACTAACATATACTAGTAGTACTAAGTTACACTAGCAGTAGTAATTAAGTTACACTAGCAGTACTAATAGCATATTTTTCATTATCTTTGTGCTAACAGTAGTAACATAAACCTTAGCAGCAGTAACTCCAAGATCATCAAGAATTCTTTTAATCCCAACAATCCTCTCTTAAACCTGGCTCTGATACCACTTGTTGATCCCACTTGAATAGATCTTGAATTCCTTAGCTTGTGTAAGGTTTAGTTATGCAAGATAAATCCTACACAACTATGATAGAAACTTTGTAAAATATATCAAAGATTTTGCGGAATCTAATCTTTGATCAATAAAAAGAATATGCAATAGAATAGTAATTCTAATGAACACACAGATTAACAATAACAAAAGCTTAATTTATTAACTACGATTACTTCTAAACTAGTATTAGGGTTACAAAACCTTAAAGCTATAACGATATCAAAACAAAAGATTTCTAGATATTATGATTTTGTGATATCAAACTCTATACCCTAGGACCTCCTTTTATACATCAAGGAGTCCTAGTCGATTTATAATATATTCCTAAGACTTAGAATATTCTCTATGATCTATTCTATAAATAAATAATACTTATCACGTAAGTATTCTTGATCTCCAATCAATCTTTATCTTTTCTCCTGTCTTTATCCATTCTCTGACAGTAGAAACTCTTTCAGCTATAGTAACTTTCAGCAGTTGTAACTTTGTACCAGCAGCATTAACTTTAAACACCAGCAGTAGTAACTTATACACCAGCAGTATTAATTCTGTATAAGCATCATTAACTACTTAGAATATTTTCTTCAATCTTCACCAGCAGTACTAACTTTACTCTAGCAGTACTAACTATAATAGCAATACTAGTACATTTGCAGTAATAAACTAAGTTTCATTAGCAGACTAACGTTTAGCATATTTCTTTCATTTATACTTGGTGCCTGCTGTAGTAAAACAATCGTAGCAGCAGTAACTCCAAGATCATCAAGAAGTCTTTTAATCCTAACATGTGTATCTACTCTGGGAAGACTTACTGTTCCAGATTAGGTACAAAGATGCTAAAAAGACAAACAAGATGTCATATCCCAGATTGATAAAGATCATTATTGATTACTTCATGTCAAAGGATCCATCTATTTCAAGGAGAAACAAGATGTTTTGGCACACTGCTTGAGATGATACTCTGTTTACTTCTATGAGATGTATATCTAGACATGAAGATACTCAGGTATATGGTACCATTCTTCCAACGGAATTAACAAATCAAGCAATGTTGGAATCTAAAGCTTACCAAACATACTATGCTTTTTCTTTTGGAGAGAAGGCTCCAAAACCAAAGTATATTCGAAAGAAAGCTGATTCAGACACATCTCCCAAGAAGAAGCCTATTCAAGCTACAAAAGGTACTAGACTCAAGTCAAAAGCTAAGGTGGATAAACCTAACAAGAAGAAGCAACCTGCAAAGAAGACAAAAGCAAAAGGTTTAGCTGTATCATCTGAGGTTGCTTTAACTGAAGCTTGATAACTTAAGCTGGCTACCAAGAGAAGCAAGAAAGACTTTCACGTATCACATGCAAGTGGCTCAGGTGATGGAGTTGACACTCAGTCAAAGGTTCCTGATGAGCAACAACAAAAGACTTCTGGTACAGATGAAGGAACTGGTACTATACCAGGGGTTCCCGATGTACCTCTATATGAATTTGAAAGTGGCCAAGAGTCTTGGGGTGATAGTGAAGATGAAGATGATCAAGATGATGATGTAGACAATGATGATGATAGTGAGAGTGATGATCATGATGATGACAGTGATGATGAAAGAACATAAACTGACAGTGATGAGATTCCTGATCCAAATTTGACTAATGTAGATCAGACTGAATATGAAGAAGAAGATGTTGATGACCGAGTTCGTACTCCTTTAGACTATGAACTCACTGATGAAGAAAAGCTTGATGATGAAGAAACAATGGATGATGAAGAAGATGATGAGGATATAAATGAGCTATATGACAATGTGAATGTGAATTTAGGAAATGATGATACTGAGATGATCGATATTGATCAATGAGCTTCAAAACAACAAAATGTCTCTTAAGAATCAAGGTTTAAGCAAGTAGAGGAAGACGCTCATGTGATTCTTACTCCAGTCCTTGACGCATAGAAGGCCGATGAACCTGTACAAAGCTCTTCTGCATCCTTCGACTTTACAAGCAAGCTTTTAAATCTTAAGAATCCATCTCCAGCTGAGAATGAGATTGCTTCATTGTTGGAAACCTCAACTCATCATGCAACTGCAATTCCTGAAATCACATCTGACTTCACTACAACTACTCCTACGCTAACTATGTTCTTCAATCCTCTTATTACAGGCTGTGGGTAACAAAAGGACCAACTTCCACAACAATAACTTCCACAAATCCAACATTAACTTTGCCAGAAATTCCTAACTTTGCATCCATATTCAAGTTTGATCAAAGGGTATCCGCATTAGAATCTGAAATGTCTGAGTTAAGACAAACAAATCAATTTGTTGAAGCTGTCTCTTTAATTCAAGGAATTGTTGATACGTATCTTGTTTCCAAGATGAAAGAAGCAGTGGATGTGGTTGTTCAATGTAAACAAACAAGATAGAGAAGAGCTCAAGCCGGAATCAAGAATTTATCAATCAAAGTAGTACTCGACAATGGAAGACAATTAATCAGGATCAAGTTTTAACTCAAGTCTCCAAGTTCATGGCCAAAGATTGAGAAGTATGTGACTAAATCTCTGGGAGCTAAAGTATTAGTTAGATCTACTAATCAACCTCAGACGAGTTATGTAGTTGAAGCTTCACTGTCAGAATTTGAACTGAAGAAGATTCTCATTAACAAAATAGAGGCCAACAAATCTATAAATAGATCAGACAATCAGAATAATCTCTACAATGCATTGGTCAAATCATACAACTACAAAGACATCATTACCTCATATGATGATGTTGTCTTACTAAAAAGAGGACAAGATGATCAAGACAAAGATAAAGACCCCTTCGTTGGATCAGACCGAGGGACGAAAAGAAGGAAATCTGGTAAAGATGTTGAGTCCTCTAAAGATTCAAGGTCTAAGGAAAATAAGTCTTCAAGCACCTCCAAAGACACTTCCCAATCTCAACATAAGTCTTCCGGCAAATCTGCCCATGTAAAGGAGCCAAGTCATATTGTTGAAAACTCAGTCATGCAAAAAGATCAAGTGTTTGTCACGGGAGACGATGATGAACAACCCGCTAACAAGGAGGTTCAAAAAACCTGAGTGACCTCCAACTTCTGATCTTGATTGGAGTAAAAGACAACAAGTTGACTTTCAACACCTAAGGACTGGATAAGTCAAGTTGCCGTGTGATATAACCTACTACTTCATTTGAATTGTGTTCAATTGAATACTGCATTTGATTTCTTTGCATTTGTCATGTAATAAGCTCTTAAAATGCCAAATTGACTCAAAGAAATTTGGTTGGACCGAAATTCAACCTACTCAAAGGCACTTACAAGAGTATTACGGAATTAAAGTACCATCTTGAAGAATGTTCCAAAGAAACAACTAAACGACTTGACTGGCATAACCCCGAAAACAAACCGTATCTGTTCGATCTCAGAAAGCCTCTTCCATTAATTCAAGATCATTGAGGACGATAAATATTATCCATATGGATTACATTTATCAATAAAGTTCTAGAACTATCTGATGGGTGAGAGACTTAAGCAGACGGGTACTCAACTTCTGTCACAAAGACAAAGGCTGCTACTTATGAGCTCAAATGGATTGAAGACTTGGTTCACGAATTGTGAAGTCCCGTAGTGGTGAAATACGATCAACATGCTTACTTGGGCACTTCACACTAGGGTCCTAAAAGCCAAAGCTTATACAGATATGCAAGTAACTTAACTTCGTCTAAAGATGTTTACTCTAGAAGAAGAATCATTGTAGTTACCAGACTTATAATCATGAAGAAGTATGACTACGGTCACCTGGAAGAGATTAAAGTTCGTCGAGATGATCAGCAGCTATATACGTTTAAAGAAGGTGATTTCAAAAGACTACGTCTACAAGACATTGAAGACATGTTACTTTCTACTTCGTTAAACAAATGCTGACAAGTCACTATCGACGAACGATATGATTTGAATGTGGCATTGCGTATGTTCACCAGACGTATTGTTATTCAAAGGCGGGTGAAAGATCTTCAATTAGGTGTCTAAAGTTACCAAAAGAAGCTCAACCTCACTAAACCCGACACATACATACCAAATCTCAGTAACAAAACTGCATACACTTCATACTCAGACCCTCATGGAATAATATATGTGGATCAGTTCAAGAGGAAGAGATTGATGCGTACTGATAAACTCCACAAGTTCAGTGATGGCATGCTCAATGATGTTTAGACTGCATTTCATGACATTACTGCGGGAATAAGAATAGAATATCTGCCAATGAGGAAATAGAGTAACTTAGACAAGAAAAGGGCTTGGGTTATGGTTCAGGATAAAGATAGGCAGTTTTATCAAAGTAGGTTGATGCGGAATCTAGAGATGTTCATTGGTGGAAGGATATACGAGAAAGATCTCAGGCTTCTGGAAAGGACAATATGACTTTGTCATATTCTGTCTCAACACATTTCAGGTTAATTTCTCGTACATAATCAAACTTATGAATATGTATATATGTAGTGTAGACTTAAAAAGTAGGCATATATAGTGTTTGAGTATGAATTTTCAAGAATATCTTAGTAAATTAATTTTTTTTTCAAATTAACATACTCAAACACCATATAATACCCTCATAAATTAATGGGAGCATTAATATTTTCTAATAATCGGGTTGTTAATAATTGGACATTTATCACGAATGCTATATTTTATTTAAATAATATCCAAAATTTAAAAGATTGTAACATTTTTATAAGGGGAAAAAAACTGTGATTAAAATCTATGGCTATTAATGTGATTTTTAAAGATCTTAAGTGTTCGCTTTCACCATATATGTGCTAAACTCTTACGATTAATCGTGCACATATAAAGGGGATCAAATGGTTACGTAATGGCTGTAATGTGGGAAGTATAAGATCGGACCATTTATTTTTACCGTGCTTAGAGTGATAAGGTGGTTATGTTTAGGTATCCATTCCCATGATACAGCACAGACCACCAGTGGGATTACCCAGGGCTATTCACTAGTCGCTCGCGCTCGCTAGTTGTCCTTGGTATGAGAAAAAAAAGAGTAAAAGTATGAATAAGAGGAAAATGACCGAGATTGAGATCGGAGCCAGTACTGAAAAAAACCCCAACAAGGTATTAGTTATGAAGTCTCTGTGTAAGCACGCTGAAGGGAGTTGAAGAATAATAAGAAAGATGTGTAAGATAAAGGGTGAAAGAGAAAGAAGCACCTCCTTAAATTAGGCAAAAAAACCGGGTCAATAATCTGCTGTCAAGATCACAACGACTGTTCTCCCGCCCCCTAACATTGAGACCGACATCATGGACCCAATGATGCAATGCACAACCTCCTTAGCCACTCAGATGATCTTAATATATTTCTTGTTATTCACATTTTGTGACATAGCAAGCATAATTTTGACAAGTGTCCTAATGAGATTTATGGATAATCTCGTTTGGCTTTATACTCAATAGTGCATTTTGGTTTTAGTGATCGAAGGCTGGAGGAGACTGTCACCTTTTTAATACCAACTAACTCTGAGTGAAAAAGTTGATAGAAATGCGTGTAATCTCCATAAGAAATGAAACAAAAAAATTTTAAGAGATTCTGAGTGGCTAAGGAGGGTTGTGCATTGCATCATTGGGTCCATGATGTCGGTCTTCAATGTTAGCAATCATCTTTGTGATTCTTGACAGCAGATGTATTGACCCGGTTTTTTGCCCTAGTGTAAGGTGGGCTTCTTTTTTTCACCCTTTATATTAACTTTTCTGTTTTAATTCTTCACCCCTTTCAGCGCTTACCGCTGACTTCATAAATAGTACCTTTGTTGGGTTTGTTCTTTCAGTACTGGCTCCATCTACTGTCGTAGTCTTTTTCCCGACTATTTTACTTTTACTTTTTTTCATACCTAAGGACTACTACACTATCTAGTGGTATAGACCTGAGGTTAGATCCCTCTGGTTCTGGATTGGATCATGGGAATATGGTAATACCTATAAACTTTACCACCTTATCCTCTTAATTCACGGTAAATTTAATTGGTCCGATCTTGATACTTCACTATTCACAGCCAATTAGTAACCTTTGATCCACCTTTATTTGTGCACGATTTTAATCGAAATGTGGTTTAGCACATAGTATGGGAAAGCGTACACTTAAGGATCTTTAAAAAAAAAAAAAAACAATCACACTTCCACTCTCCTTATTAAGCCATATATTTTAATCACATTTTTTCCCCTTATAAAAATGTTAAATCTTTTAATATTTTGGATATTATTTAATAAAATATATGCATTCGGGGAGAAGATGTCCAATTATTAACAACCCAATTATTAGAAAATATTAATGCTCCCATTAATTTATGAGGGTATTAGATGGTGTTTTGAGTATGTTAATTGAAAAAAAAAAAAATTAATTTACTAAGATTTTCTTGAAAATTCTTTCATCAACACTATATATGCCTACTTTTTAAGTATACACTACATATATACATATTCAAAAGTTTATTATGTACTGTGAAATTACCTGGATATGTGTTGAGACTGAAATATTGACAAAGGCATATTGTCCTTTTCCAGAAGCATGAGATCTTTCTCGTGTAATATCCTCTCCACCAATGACATTCTAGGAATTCCGCATAACCTACTTTGATTTAAAACTGCCTCTTTCTTTATCCTGAAACCATAACCAAGCACCCTTTTCTGTCAAAGTTACTATATTTCCTCATTGGAGATATTCTATTTATTTTTCCCGCAGTAATGTATGAAATGCAGTCCAAAATCATTGGCATTGCCACTCAATGAACTTGGGGGGTTCTTTCAGTTCGCTAATCAATCTCTTCATCTTGAACTGATCCACATTTTTTATTCCCATGGGGGGTTGAGTATGAAGTGTCTGCAGTTTTGCTTACCTGAGATTTGGCTATGTATGTGCGGGTTTAGTAGAGGTTGAGCTTACTTTTGGGTAACTTTAGAACACCTAATCTGAAGATCTTTCACCCGACTTTGAATATCAATTACGTCTGAGTGAACTTACGCAATGGCCACATTCAAATCATATCGTTCTCGGTTGTGAGACTTGGTCAAGCTTTTGTCGAACGAGGTAGAAGTAACATGTATTCCATGTTTGTAGACGGAGTCTTTGGAAATTCACCTTCTTTTAACGATTAGCATTGCTGATCATCACAACGAACTTCAATCTCTTCCAGGTAACCGCAGTCATACATCTTCATAATTTTAAGTCTGGTTCCCGAAATAATTCTTCTTCGGGAGTAAACATCTTTAGACGAAGTCAAGTTGCTAGCATACCCGTAGAATCTTTGGCGTTTAAGACCCTAGTGTGAAGTGCCCAGGTAAGCATGTTGATCATATTTCGCCTGCACGGGACTTCACAATTCTTGAACCAAGTCTTCAATCCATTTTATATCAGCTTTTGTCTTTGTTATAGAAGTTGAGTATCGTCTGTTTAAATCTCCACCCTTCAGATATTCTAGATCTTTATTGATAAAGTAATCATAGGGGATGATTTGACGTCCTCGATGATCTTGAATTAATGGAAGAGGCTTTCTGAGATCGAACGGATATGGTTTGTTTTCAGGGTTATGCCAGTCAAGTCGTTCAGTTGTTGCTTTGGAACATTCTACAAGATGGTACTCTAATTCTGTAATACTCTTGCAAGTGCCTTTGAGCAGGTTGAATGCCGGTCCAACTAGAATTTCTTGAGTCAGATTTGGAATCTAAAGCCGATTTATGACAAATGCAGAGAAATCAAATGAAGTATCATTGAGCTCATCAAATGAAGTGGGAGGTTCTTCAGCATGCGCAACTTAACTAATCCAGGTCTGAGGAGGTCAGAAGTCAACTTGTTATCTCTTACTCCAATCAAGATCAGGAGTTAGAGGACGCTCGGGTGTCTTGAACTAGTTAGCTTTGGTAACCTCCTTGTCAACGGGTTGTTAATCATTATCTCCCTTGATGAACTCTTAATCTTGTTGCATGCCTGAGTCTTCAACAGTATAACTTGGCTCTTTTGCATGGGCAGACTTGCCGGAAGACTTATGTTGAGATTGTGAGACGTCTTTATAGGTGCTTGAAGACTTCTTTTCCTTTAACCTTGAATCTCTGAAGGACTCAGTATTTTTACTTGATTTCCATCTTTTCTTCCCTCGGTTTGATCCAGTGGAGGGGTCTCGATCTTTGTCACTGTCG
>BQNB010147102.1:0-16484 GCA_026074375.1 Tanacetum coccineum
GTGAGATGAAAGCGATCACTACTCGAAGTGGTGTTGCTTACGAGGGACCCTTGAATCCTACTAATCCTTCTCCTAAAAAGGCGTAAAACGAGAAACCGAGGAGACAAAGGATAAAGAGCAAACAAATTTCCAAGGAAGTACCGCTTAAATCCCACCTCCGGTTATCCCCATTTCTATTCCAAAACCCAATGTTTCGAAGATTTTGCCTAAAACCACTCCCATTCCGGAACCCGATGTTTCGAAGAGTTTACCTAAGCCAAATATTCCATATCCTTCACGTCGTGATGATCAAAAGTCCCGTGACAAAGCTTCAAATCAAAAAGAGAAGATTTTTCAAATGTTTCAAGATTTGCATTTTGACATAAGTTTCGCGGATGCTTTACTTTTGATGCCAAGATTTGCTCCTACGATTAAGAGTTTGGTCATGAATAAGGAAAAGTTGCTTGAGTTAGCTAAGATACCGTTGAACGAGAATTGCTCAGCAATGCTCCTCAAAAAGCTTCCCGAAAAGCTTGGAGATCCCGACAAGTTTCTTATACCATGTAATTTCCTAGGAATGGATATATGTCACGCCTTGGCCGATCTTGGCGCGAGCATAAATCTTATGCCCCTTTCTATTTGGAAAAAGCTTTCTTTACCTAAACTTACACCAACTCGGATGACTTTAGAGTTGCAGGGGACCGATCAATTACTTAATCCTTATAGGACTGTCGAAGACGTTTTTGTCAAAGTTGGGAAATTTCATTTTCCTACAGACTTTGTTGTTGTCGATTTCGAAGCCGATCCTCGAGTACCTCTCATACTTGGGCAGATACCTTTTTGAGATCCGGTAGTTTTAATGATGTTTATGGAGAGAATAACCCTTCGATGTTGATAAACAAAGCCGTCACTTTTAATCTAGATCAAACCACGATATACTACTCTACAAATGACAAGTCGATAAACCGAATTGACATCATTGATGCAGTTTGTGAGGAGTATGCTCCAGAATTGCTAGGATTTCCTAATTCTTCGGGTGGCAATCCCACCCTGACGTCTGAGCCATTTACTTCCGAATTCATTTTGGAGGAAATTGAAGCTTATCTTAAGGGTTGACTTGATTCACGGAAATTGATCATGCCGATTGCGATCTAGTGGAGATATTTGTTTGATTCGAAGAAATTGGTTAAATTATGACCCTGTTTAACTTCCTCCGATGGACCTTAAACAAAGTGAAGTAACCGAGGCAAAATCTTCAATTGAAGAGCCTCCGGAGTTAGAGTTAAAAGATTTACCGTCTCACTTAGAATATGCTTTCTTGAAAGAAAGCGACAAGTTACCAGTAATTATTGCAAAAGGTTTAAAAAATGATGAAAAATATGCTCTCATAAAGGTGCTCAAATCTCATAAAAGGGCCATTGCTTGGAAAATCATCGACATCAAGGGTATCGACCCTCGTTTTGGTACACACAAAATCTTGATGAAGGATGATTACAAACCTATGGTTCAAAGTCAAAGACGGGTTAACCCAAAAATTCACGAGGTAATAAAAAAGGAGTTCCTAAAACTTCTTGATGCCGGTATGATTTACCCGATCTCCGACAGCCCATGGGTTAGTCTAGTGCATTGTGTTCCCAAGAAAGAAGGAATAACCGTTGTTGCTAATGAAGAGAATGAATTAATTACAACACATTTAGTTACCGGATGGAGAGTTTGCATAGACTATAGAAAATTAAATGAAGCAACTCGAAAAGATTATTTTCCATTGCCGTTTATGGATCAGATGTTAGAAAGATTAGCCGGAAATGAGTTTTATTGTTTTCTAGATGGATTTTCAGGATATTTCCAAATACCAATAGATCCCCAGGACCAAGAGAAAACTACTTTCATATGCCCGTATGGAACTTTCGCGTGCCGTCGCATGCCATTTGGCTTGTGTAATGCTCCCAGTACTTTTCAACGGTGTATGATGGTCATATTCCATGATATGATCATAAGATAGACATATGGAAAGTGTTTATTGGTTATATTGATTTCTCGGTTTTTGGGGATAGTTTTGATTCGTGCCTCTCTAATTTAGAAAAAGATGCTTAAATCGATTTTGTGAGACAGAATTTATGTTATTAGGAGATGTGCCAATTTATGCTGTAGAAAAGGTTTGTGTATGGGCATAAAATTTAAATAGTCGGGGAATTGAGGTTCGATAGTGCTAAAGTCGAATGTTTAGCGTAAGCTACCCACCCGATACCGTTAAAGGTGTTAGGGAGTTTTTAGTTCTCTTGCAGGGATTTTACAGCCGATTTATCCAAGACTTTTCTAAAATTGCTAGACCAATGACTCACCTTCTTGAGAAGGAAACACCGTTTGTGTTTTCTAAGGATTGTATTGATGCTTTTCAGACTCTTAAAAAGAAGCTTACCGAAGCTCCAATCTTAGTTGTCCCAGATTGGAACCTACCTTTCGAACTCATGTGTGATGCAAGTGATTTCGCGATTGGTGCGGTTTTAGGACAACAAAAGATGAAGCACTTTCAGCCTATACATTATGCTAGCAAGACAATGACAGAAGCTCAAATTCATTACACTACCACGGAAAAAGAAATGCTTGTCGTTGTGTTGCTTTTGAAATGTTTTTGGCATATCTTTGTCTTATCCAAAAGCTAATTAGTGTATACGGAATCATCTGTTTAAAGTACCTTATGAACAAACAAGACGCTAAGCCGAGGTTGCTCCGGTGGGTTCTTCTCCTACAAGAATTTGATATCACCATTCGTGATAAAAAAGGAAGTGAGAACCTTGCGGCAGATCATTTATCTAGACTTGAGAATCCTCATAAGGATGTGTTAGAAAACAAGGACATAAATGAACATTTTCCTTTAGAAACTCTTGGAGTTATTTCTAGTGAAAGTACCCCATGGTTTGTGGACTATGCAAATTACCATGCGGGGAATTTTATCATCAAAGGAATGTCAACTCAACAAAAGAGGAAGTTTTTCAAGGATGTTAAACATTATTTCTGGGACGATCCCTATCTTTTTCGTACTTGTGCGGATCAAATCATTCGACGGTGTGTGCATGGGCAAGAAGCTTTTGAAATCCTCAAAGCTTGTCATGAAGGACCCACCGGGGGCCATCATAGTGCCAATCTCACCGCTCGAAAAGTATTTGATGCCGGTTTCTTTTGGCCTACCATATATCGAGATGCCCATACAATGATCAAATCTTGTGATACATGTCAAAGACAAGGCAAAATTTCACAACGAGATGAGATGCCTCAAAACGCTATCCAAGTTTGTGAAATCTTCGATGTATGGGGTATTGATTTCATGGGACCATTTCCTTCTTCACATGGGAATAAATACATCCTCGTAGCCGTTGATTATCTTTCAAAATGGGTTGAAGCAAAGGCGCTCCCCACAAATGATGCTAGAGTTGTAGTTAAGTTTTTTAAAATCCCTTTTTGCCCGATTCAGAACACCTAGAGCTATTATAAGCGATCGTGGGACCCATTTTTGTAACGATCAGTTTGCTAAAGTAATGTCTAAGTATGGGGTCACACATCATCTAGATACCGCTTACCACCTTCAAACGAGCGGTCAAGTGGAGGTGTCCAATCGAGGTTTGAAATGTATTCTAGAAAGGACGGTTGGAGAAAACCGTACCTCATGGTCTGACAAATTAGATGACGCTTTATGGGCATTTCGTACTGCTTTTAAGACACCGATTGGTTGTACGCCTTATAAGTTAGTATACGGAAAGTCTTGCCATTTACCCATCGAGTTAGAGCATAAAGCATATTGGGCTTTGAAACATGCTAACTTCGATCTTAAAACTGCGGGTGATCACCGTAAGCTTCAACTTAATGAACTTAATGAGCTTCGTGATCAAGCTTACGAGAATTCTTTGATTTATAAAGAGAGGACGAAGAAGCTTCAAATACCTCAAAAATATCAATAAATATCGCATTTCAATGTTGGTGATCGAGTTTTACTCTTCAACTCTCGTCTTAAGATATTCTCAGGAAAGCTTAAAACTCGTTGGTCAGGACCTTTCACCATCACCAAAGTTTTTCCATATGGAACCATTGAGTTATCTCAACCCGATGGTCTGAACTTTAAGGTGAATGGTCATCGTGTGAAGCATTACTTCGGAGGGGACTTACCACCCAAGGTAGTCTAGGATCTCCACACTCTCTCCAAGGACGAATGAATTCGGGGATCGAGTCAAGCTATGTGACTCGGTTACCAAAAACAAAGCGCTTCGTGGGAGGCACCCCATGCTTATCCATTTTCTATCTTCTTTCTTATTTCTATTGTGATGTGAGGAGGCTTGTACTCTTCCGATTCTTGTTGTTGTTTGTACTTGTGATTGTTTGCAGGATTGACCCAATATTTTCTGAAGACTCTCGTGTTCGGTGTTTTCTCCCGGTCCACTCGATCTTCCTAGCCTTTGCTTGCCATTAGTTTGGGGAAATCTGATATCCTAAGGATTATTATCAACTAACATTTATCTTTTAGCACACTTAATAAATGGCTAAAGATTTTTGTGATACTTTCTTCAAGCTTGAGTTATGCATTCGACCTTTTTGAGTTCTAGTATGAGGTTTTTAAGTCTTAGGCTAGGAAACATTGAGGACAATGTTTAATTTTAGTACGGGGTAGTATATCTTTGATATAATCTTACCTACTTTTACCCGTTGTTCTCACGTACCCCGTTTTCCCACCCAAAATTTTCAAAAATATGAAAATTTTTAAAATTTTCAAAAATAAAATAAGTTTTTTTATTTTGATTTTCCTGCTAGGTAGAATAAGAGTAAATTCTGACTCGATCGAGCGTGTTGAGCTCTAGCTTGTTCCTTAACTTTTAGGCTAAGCGTTCGCGAAAATTCGCGAAGAACAAAAAATGATAGAGTTAAGTATGAGCGGGATGCTAAACAAGGATTAGTTGGAAATCTTAAGAGTTCATGTATGTAATTTGTGGTTTTTTCTCCCATAAGCTCTTAACCGGATTAATATACGTGCTGTTTTTGGAGATTAAACTTAAATTAACAATTTTTATATAATATATATATCAAAAAATTTAGTCTTAGTTCAAACTTATAATTGAATTTTTCAAAAAGAAGTCTTATATAAAAAATAAAAAAATGATGATGAATAAAATAATGAAAAATATAATAATAATAATAAAAGCTGTGGGCTGATAAAAGTTTACTACCTCTTGCCGGCTCACAACCGATGTTGCAGCCTTCTAAAAAGGTCAAGGGTTACAATTGCATAAATGTTTAATATTAAGTTTAAATTAATAAATAGATTTCTATTTGTTAAATTCAAATATGCTTTTGAACTTTGACTATTCTATTTTATAAGCTATGTATATTCGAGAAACTTGAGAGTTTTTGAAATCTAAGGTCCGCGAGTCCCGATACTAGTCTTTGTGGGATGTTAAAAGCCTGGTCACTTAGCCGCAAGGTTGGGATGTGCCGAGATGAAAGTCGCTACATGGGATGATCTTGCCTTCAAACTCATTATTCTTGGGTGGAACGTGAAGCATAGTATTTTGCAAAACGTTGATCCATGGTTGAAATTCAAAATAGCACATTCACTTAAGATATAATAGATGTACGGTGAGAGTGAAAAAGTTCACAATGTTGCAAATATAGTAGTCTTGCTTCATAACTTATTATTTTGCATGATTTCGTTTTAAGCTTGGTTTGGGTAAGTGAAAAGTCGGGGATGATGAATTTATCCTTTTTGGGGCATTCTCGGATCGAAATGCATCTTGTTCTATGATCCCTAACAATTATGGAAATAATGAAAGTCGAAATATTCTAAGTTTATATATATAAAAAAATTAAAAAATGGGATAATAGGGTATTTTATAACTTGTGATTTCTTAACTCTCTCCATAAAAATCTTTTCTACTTTTCAAAGATTTAGTTTGGGGAAGTTTTGAGGTATTTGGTTTTATTAAAGCATATAATATTGCCTGTGAGGACACACAATCGCTTAGTTTGGGGAATTTTGATACGTGTGAAAACACATATCCGTTTTATATCAAAAATGACCCATAAAAGACAAAACTGTGCTTTAAATGCTTCTATATTGCTTGTTTTGTCTTTGTGATTGTGTAGGTACGGATAATGCAAATATCACAAGACAACGGTCAAAACCGGACAAACACGGACACAGGAACGGATAGAGTGTACAAAAGCCGGGGATTTGATAACAAGAAAGGACAAAAGTCAACCATGGTCAACAAGTAAACTCTGGTCAACCATGGTCAACAAGTCAACTCTGGTCAACCATATAAATACAAAAAAACACCAAAACAGTCCCTCATTATTCAAACATAATTCATAAAAGCCTCTAAACCCTAACACCGTTATCTTTTTATTAATAAAAGATAACGGTCATTATCTTTTATAAACAACACTTTGGCCCAATCTCCTTTACCCGGCCCAATCCCTCTTCTTTTTATAAACCCAGGTCAAAGCCAAATTCCCCCGAGTCAAACCCCCACCCTTATACAATTTAAAAAAGGCGGGTAAAAACCCTTTTACTGTTCATCATCCCCTCCATTTTACCCCGAGTCAAAATCAAAGGGCAAATGCAAATTGAGTACATGGCCAAGCAATTCAAGTTCTAAGGAATGAGGTGTCAGAGTAATATGTCATTGAAAGACTCCCATTGGTGGAAACCCAAAAGGACTAACACGCGGGCATGGAAAGAAACACACCAAGGACAAGGACTTTGCACTAAATTTAGTGCAAAAGTAACACAAGTGCTCTAACACACAGAATGCCACATTGGCAATCCGTGTGCTCACTCAATTAATCCAACGGATAAGAGTTGAGATCCAATGATTGGCTTGAATGAAGGGATGAGATCAAAGGGAAGCTTATAACAACCTGAAGGCCCTAAGGCTTTCATTATGCAGTATTAAATTACAAGGGTTCTTCACTCACAGAATATATCTAGGAATTGTATTGAGAGTGATTAAAAAATTAGCTTTTGTAACGTTTCTTTCAAAATGTTTTAGCTTAATGTTAGCTTAATGTAATTTTCCTTTCAGTATTGTAATCAACTTTTCATTAATAAGAATTCAAGTTTACTTTTACTTTTCTCAAGCTCACTTTTATATAAAACTTTCATACTTAATAAGCTGCTACTGTTTTAAAAGCTCTTCATAAGCTCTTTTTAGCATCTTTGAGTCTCTACGCTCAAATTGAGCTCATATTAAGCATCTAATCTATTTAAACTCTTAAAATCAGTAATATACCTTTGCTTAATGGATTTTAAGCTTTTGGATGATAAGCTTACAATGGAAGAGCTTATGGGACCTTTACTAGCTTATCCTTGTGATAAGCTAGAGCTGTAGATTGTCCTTGACCATTGGATTAAGCCTTTGTTAGCTAAGGGCACTTGTAAGTTCATTTTTTCTTTTTTGCTCTTAATTTTTGCTTATAATTTGTTTATTTGCTTATATCTATGCTTATTTATGCTTAATATTTCTATCTCATAGTGCGTATTGATAGGTTTTTGTCATCTGTTTTTAGCTTTTGTAGTATAGATCTTAGTTTTTAATATTTTGTCTTAAAAATCATTAAAAATCCAAAAATCTTAGCTTAATCTGTTAACCTGTTGTTCATGCTTATTCCATTGTTGAAATCTGTTCACTAAGTCTGTTTATAGCTTGCTATTAACTGGTGTTGCTAGTTTGTGCTTTATTTCTCAAAATTATAAGCTAAATATGGGGATTAATTTCTTAAAGGGGTGTTTGGATCAAAACCAGTACTAACCACAAGTTAGTACTGGTGGTGGTTATTGCCACTTTAGTTAACTTTGATCTTTCATTATTTAGTTTATGATCTTGTTTTAAGGTGTTTGAAGGATTATATCTAGTTTTTATAAAGTTAGTAAGTAGTTGTTAGTTTAAATTCAGTTACTTAGGTTAAGTTAGCTTAAATCCCTTCTAGCTGTTATCTTGGTTTATTTGCTCTTATTTTAGTCTTCTAATGATGTCCAATTCATGTCCTTAGTTCTGCCTCATAGGTCTTAAGTTTTGGACACTTTGGTTGTCAATTGCATCAGTAGACAAAAAAACCCTTAAGGCTATTTTCATGCTTAAATTTCAGTAGGTTAAATTAGAATTAAGCTTCTCATTTTCAGAGCACAAGTAGATTGTAGGTTATATTTAATCTGTTTGAACTTAGTTGTTAGAAACTAGCTTATTTTACCATCTGTTTTTAGCTTTTAAAATAGCACTTTGTCTTTTCAAAACCAAAATTATCACTCAGCTCTTACTGAGTATTTAAGCAGTTTTTAGTTAGCTTTTTCATTGATCTCTTGATTTTCAAAATAGATTTCAAAAGCTTTTTCAAGTAGCTTATAGGTCAATCTTTTAAGATTTTCAAATTTCAAAGTCTTAAGGCCTTATTTGCTCTCTTAAAATAAGCTCAAAAGTTGCTATTCTGTCTGTTTGGTTTGTAGTTTTAATATAAAAGCTTATTTAGATTTTCAGCTTATGGCTTATATCCTTGTGCTTATTTCTTTCATAAGTAGCTTATTAGGGTAAACTTAAATAGTTAGTAGCTTATTGATCTTAGTTTTTAGCTTATTTCATGTTTTCAAGTTCTTAAGTTTTATATAAAAGCTAAAAAAAGAAAGTTAGCATTTTTTCTGTCTTTTAAGCTGATTTTTAGCTTATTTAGTGATTTTCAAAAATAATTTCTTTTTTCAAAGTTGTTTGTTTTTAGGTTTTCTACAACTTTGCTTTTATAAGTTTTCAAAAAAAAAGGGAAGATGAAAATCGGGGGTGAGCAAGGCTCAAACCCCCGACCTCAACATCCTCAACCTTATCAACACAACATCACACACTCACTACCAACGTGCCCTGGGGTCTTTTTCGTTATAGCTTTACAACATCTATTACTTATATACATGTTAACCTCTTTAGTACAATAAGCTGTTTAAGCTTATTACACAGATTATTCGATAAGCTATGTAACCAAGCTTATTTTCCTAGGTCCCTTTTAGTTCAAGCTATTTTCTATATTTTTTTCAGAATTTTTATAATTAGTTTAGTATTTTTAAACATTTATTTTTATTAAAAACTTTAAAAATCATAAAAAATAGAAAAATAATCAAAAAAATATAATTCTTTTTTTAGAAAATTTTCTTTTATCATAAAGTTTCTAGGAAAATTAGTTTTGTTCCCGTAGGGTTAAAATTGCAAAATTTCGATTTTTAAAGAAGAACGGGATTGTCCCGTTCAAGTTTTTTTTTCGTGTTTTTAAGCTCTTTTCAACTCCGTTTTTTGTTCTAGTTTTTCTTTAAACTTACTCTTATGTCAATTTTAGTATAATTATATAGTGAAAAATTCATTTTCAGGTTTAGTTTTTCTGAATTTAGAGTTTTTAATCACCGTTTTTAGGTTCCCGTTTTTCGTTTGTAAGTTAAGGTTTAAATTCCCTGTTATTAATAGTTAGGTTTAAGTGTCCTTTATTTGTTCAATTTTTCGGGATTTTAGGAAACAAATCACTATTTGAACCAATTCAATTCATTGTGACCCCGACAACAAAGTTTGTATCAATTTATCATAAAAAATCGTTGGGGAAATACGACCCGGGAATCATACTTCCCGGTTAATATACGTATAATATATATATTTGTGAGAATTTTCCTTTCTTCCTTTTTCCTCAAGGGTAGTTTGGTAAATTTCTATACTTATATATTATTTTACTACAATCACTAGTCACCATAGGGCAATCCGCCAACGAGTTTGATCACCATTAAGGAATTCACTAAATCACTCATTCAACGTCGACGTAATACCGTAGAACGTAGTAGTTGCGACGCCATCATATGTATAAATTTGTTATCACCTTGTAAAGGAAAATGTTATAGCTGACACTTTAAGCCGAAAGGAACAGATAAGGTCACTAGGAGTCAAACTTTAATCGCAATAAATTTGAATCTGCCGTCACAAATCTTGAACGCTCAAGCTGAAGCAATTAAGAAGGAGAATGTTAAGGATAAAAATTCTCATAGTATAAAGAAGGAAATTGAAACCCGTAATGATGATACTCTCTATATTAAGAAAATGAAGCTAGTTACCACATTTAAGGAGGATTAAGGTAAGTATTTCAAAACAAGTACCCGCATCTCTTCGCCGACCCTGCACCTTCGTCAAATACCAAGACTTAAGCTTTGGGGACAAAGCTCTTTTAACAGGGGAAGACTGTGACAACCCACAATTTCAGGTCATTTTACGTCAATAAACTCAAAACTATTTACTTTGAACCTTTACGTGTTTACTTTTAATTTCAACCGTTAGGTTAAATCGCGTAAACCAAAAATCAACAATTAACGTAAACCGGCATTAAACAAATAAAAGTTTATGTCAAACAAGTGTTATCTAATTATTACGAAGATAATTTATAACTTTTCATATTTTATTTTTCTACGTTACGTAAAACGCTTACGTTTCGCGTTATGAGCTTTCATGCATGCGTGTAAACTATACTACCTTTACCAATACCCGCAATATTTATACCTTATCAAAATATAAACATTTTCCTCCCCTTGAAAACAACAAAATCAACCACCTATATTCTTACACAATAACAATTACCATTTTTACTACAATATCTGCGTTGACTTTTATAAACTAGCTCATGTAAAATACCAACTACCTAATCTCTTACACTAGCCTTACAACAAGTAACATTTCCATACTTTCTTACATAAAACCACACCCTCCCCCTCTCTAATCACTTACACACCTTACCATCTTTGTTGATTATATTCTTAGATATTTTACAAGCCTTGTATAACTAGAACACTTTACTTGTATCCTCATTTGATTCTCTAAGATCAATCAAAATTCTCTTTCTCTCTTTGCTAGGCCATGACTCAAATCAAAAAAAGGGTTCCATTGTCTGACTTTTTCTTGATATTTCTAAACATGATCAAGTGGTCCTTTGTGGTGCACTTGCAAAAACATAACAAATCTCTCTTTTCTCACCTCAAAACCCACGGCTCAAAATAAGCCATAAAAGGGTTCCATTGTTTTCCATTTTTTTTGACATTTCAAGCATATTAGTGTGTTCAAGGTTCATATCTAAGATGTTCCAAGGTGTTTTAAGTTTGTGTTTCAAGAATTTTATGTTGGGTTTTTATAAATTTTTTTAGGTTAAAAATCAAAGCCTAGGTTTCATTTGTGTTCATAATCTTTGTAAGCATGCTCCATCTACTCTTTTGATTTCTATTTACCTTGATCATGTTTATACATGTTTCTATACCTTCATTATTTATTTTTACACATGAACATCATGATTATAAAGTTATATCACCAACTAGTAGACTTTTATAAATATTTGCAAAGAGATCAAGAACACTACTTACTTATGATTATTAAACAAGTTGTCAAGTTTGTTATTCATAATCTAGCTTAGTTGATTTTATAAGTTATTTCATTATATTCTGAAGTGTTGGATGAGATTAGGTTAGTTTAGATTTGTTGATTGTGGAAAAGGTTGAATTGGTTAGATTAGAGGTTGTTGTTTTGTAAAAATAAGGTTAAAATTATAGTTTTGAAGTGTATAAAATGCCTCTAAGGACAGCCAAGTTTACACAGTAGGTTAGGGAATTTTTGACGAGTTAAAACCTTAAAAATATGTTAGTTCATCTTAATACGAATCCGTGGACGTTAAGAACTCGAAAAACGGATGTAAAACGAAGAAGTTATGGTCAAAACAAGATTTGAAACAATACCGACAAAACCAGTTTTTTTGGCAAATCTGGCAGAATTTGATTTCGTAATTTTAACCCCTTTCGAGTCCGAAGCGGCTTAAGTATTAAGCTTGAAACTTGTTCAGAATGATTTTTTCGGTAAAGTAGCATGAGTTTTAAAGCCCGAAAGTGTAAAACGGAAGAGTTATTCTTAATCAAACTTGGACTATTTTTCGGACAATGACATAAAAATTTCTGCACACTTTTTACAAATGTATGTTCCTGACATGAATAGTAAAACTGTGTCTTCGGACGTTTCAGGTCCGTTTGGACTATAAAAACCTTAGGAGATAATATAGCATCACTTATATAATATTTATACGCGTATTAAATTAACTAGACTATATATATATATATATATATATATATATATATACACTCTCATTGTAAAAATAACAAAAGTGGTAAACTTAACTATATCATTATTTTGATTTATAAGCTATGACTAAAACTATTAGGTGGTGATATAACAAGATGAAATATAGTGCATTATTTATATTTGCATGCGTTATTCTAAATCGACCTATAATTAAATAGGTTGCATACGGGTCCTTATCGACGACATTCCTTGTTGATTTTTAAAAAATCCATCACGATAGTGATTCGTTCTTTGAGAAGTCCGATACTTCTTTCTCTTTTTCGGATAACTCTTTACCTGAATTCGAGACTTTTAGCGATCATACGGAAGAGACGAGAAGTGGCAGTACCACTACTCATGCTAATAACTCTCTTCCCGAGTATGATTCATTTCTTTTAAAGGTTGAGCCCGATCAGGGAGGGTTGATTAGCATTGTTATTTCTCTGTAATTCAAATGACCCTCTTTTGGAATTTCCCGAGTTTGAATCGTTTCAGTTTGATCTTTATGATGATCCGTCATTTCATCATACTCCTCCAGAACCACCGGATGTTGAGATTAGCTTAATTATTGAGACTCATGCACCCGTGATAAACAATTTTGATGAGCTTAATGAAGATAAATGTTTTGACCCAGTGGGAGGTGAGATTAATTCCTTCACATTTGTCACTTGGACTTTTCTTCCGTATCTCACTTACCCTGAGGTTTCTCCCTTATTTTTCTCCACCAAAATTGAGGACCCCATTTTTGACCCCGGCATCTCCACTTAGAGCCGGTGGAATCTCATCGGGATGGAACTTTCATGTGCTTAAATGTTTATCCAAACATTAGTGAAAGCTCGATTGAGATTTTCTCTTCCACACTCTCTCCAAGGACGAATGAATTCGGGATCGAGTCAAGCTATGTGACTCGGTGACCAAAAACAAAGCGCTTCATGAGAGGCACCCCATGTTTATCCTTCTATTTTCTTATTTTCTATTGTGATGTGAGGAGGCTTGTACTCTTCCGCTTCTTGTTGTGTTTGTTCTTGTGATTGTTTGCAGGATTGACCCAAAATTTTCTGAAGACTCTCGTATTCGGTGTTTTGTCCCGGTCCACTCGAGCTTCCTAGCCTTTGCTTGCCATTAGTTTGGGGAAATCCGATATCCTAAAGATTATTATCGACTAACATTTATCTTTTAGCACAATTAATAAACGGCTAAAGATTTTTGTCATACTTTTTTCAGGCTTGAGTTATGCATTCGACCTTTTTGAGTTCTAGTATGGGGTTTTTAAGTCTTAGGCTAGGAAACATTGAGGATAATGTTTAATTTTAGTATGGGGTAGTATATCTTCGATATAATCTTACCTACTGTTACCCGTTGTTCTCACGTACCCCGTTTTCCCACCAAAATTTTCAAAAATATGAAAAAATTTAAAATTTTCAAAAATAAAATAAGTGTTTTTGTTACAATTTTGACTTTCCTGCTGGGTAGAATAAGAGTAAATTTTGACCCGATCGAGCGTGTTGAGCTCTAGCTTGTTCCTTAACTTTTAGGCTAAGCGTTCGCGAAAATTCGCGAAGAACGAAAAATGATAGAGTTAAGTATGAGTGGGATGCTAAACAAGGATTAGTTGGAAATCTTAAGAGCTCATGTATGTAATTTATGGCTTTTTCTCCCATAAGCTCTTAACCGGATTAATATACGTGCTGTTTTTGGAGATTAAACTTAAATCAACAATTTTTATGTAATATATAGCAAAAATTTTAGTCTTAGTTCAAACTTATACTTGAATTTTTCAAAAAGAAGTCTTTCTATATAAAGTAAAAAAAATAAAATAATAAAACATAAACTGTGGGCTGATAAAAGTTTACTACCTCTTGTCGGCTCACAACCGATGTGGTAGTCTTCTAAAGAAAGCCCATAGTAAGAATAAAAATCCGAGACTGATAAAAGTTTGTTGCATCTTGCCGGCTCATAACCGATGTTGCAGCCTTCTAAAAGGTCAAGTGTTACAATTGCTTAAATATTTAAGTTTAAATTAATAAATCGATTTCTATTTGTTAAATTCAAATATGCTTTTGATTTGACTATTTTATTTTATAAGCTATGAATATTCTAGAAACCTGAGAGTTTTTGAAACCTATGGTCCGTGAGTCCCGATACTAGTCTCTGTGGGGTGTCAAAAGCCTGGTCACTTAGCCGCAAGGTTGGGATATGCCGAGACGAAAGTCGCTACATGGGATGATCTCGCCTTCAAACTCATTATTCTTGGGTGAAACGTGAAGCATAGTATTTTGCAAAACGTTGATCCATAGTTGAAATTCAAAATAGCACATTCACTTAAGATATAATAAATGTCGGGAGTAAAAAGTTCACAAGTTTCAAATAGGAGTAGTGTTAGCATCTTTACTAATATTTAGCTGTGATTTCGTTTTAAGCTTGGTTTGGAGCAAGTGAAAAGTCGGGAACGATAAATTTATCCGTTTTGGGGCATAACAAAAGTCGAAATATTCTAAATTCCTGTAAAAAAAATTATAAATGGGAAAATGGGGTGTTTTAAAGCTTGTGATTTCTTAACTCTCCCCACAAAAGTCTTTACTACTTTTAAAAGATTTAGTTTGGGGAATTTTTGATGTATTTGGTTTTAAAGCATATAATATTGCGTGAGGACACGCAATCACTTAGTTTGGGGAATTTTGATATGTGTGAAAACACATATCTGTTTTATATCAAAAATGGCCCTAAAAAGATAAAATTGTACATAAAATGCTTGTTTATTGCTTGTTTTGTCTTTATGATTGTGTAGGTATGGATATTGCAAAAATCTCAAGAAAATGGTCAAAACCGGACAAACACAGACATGAGACGGAAAAGAGTGTACAAAAGCCGGGGATTTGATAGCAAGAAAGGTCAAAAGTCAACTCCAGTCAACCCTTGGTCAACCAAAGTCAACTCACTAAATGACAAAACCCAAAAATTCCCAAAACAGTCCTTCATTGTTAAAAAAATTTCACAAATAACCCTTAAAGCCCTAACGGTGTTAACTTTCTATTAATAAAATTTAACACTCGTTATCCGTATAATAACCCAAGCCCGATACCAATTTACCCGGCCCAATCCCATTTCTTTTATAAAAACCCAGGTCAAAGCCCGTTTCCCCGAGTCAAAACCCCACCCTTATACAATTTAAAAAAGGCGGGTAAAACCTATTTTACTGTTCATCATCCCCTCCATTTTACCCCGAGTCAAAATCAAAGGGCAAATACAAATTGAGTACATGGCCAAGCAATTCAAGTACCAAGGAATGAGGTGGCAGAGTAATATGTCATTGAAAGACTCCCATTGGTGGAAACCCAAAAGGTCTGACACGCGTGCATGGAAAGAAACACACCAAGGACAAGGATTTTTCACTAAATTGAGTGCAAAAGAAGCACAAGTGCTCTGACACACGGAATGCCACATTGGCAATCCGTGTGCTCACTCAATTAATCCAACGGACAAGAGTTGAGATCCAATGATTGGCTTGAATGAAGGGATGAGATCAAAGGGAGCGTATAACAACCTGAAGGCCTAAAAGCTTCATTGTGCAGCTATAAATACAAGGGTTCCTCACTCACAGGAGAATATCTAGGAGTAGTATAGAGAGTAGCTTAAAAAATTAGCTTTTGTAAAGTTTCTTTCAAAATGTTTTAGCTTAATGTTAGCTTAATGTAATTTTCCTTTCAGTATTGTAATCAACTTTTCATTAATAAGAATTCAAGTTTACTTTTACTTTTCTCAAGCTCACTTTTATATAAAACTTACATACTTAATAAGCTGCTACTGTTTCAAAAGCTCTTCATAAGCTCTTTTTAGCATCTTTGAGTCTCTAAGCTCAAATTGAGCTCATAATAAGCATCTAATCTATTTAAACTCTTAAAATCAGATAAATACCTTTGCTAAATGGATTTTGAGCTTTTGGATGATAAGCTTACAATGGAAGAGCTTATGGGACCTTTACTAGCTTATCCTTGTGATAAGCTAGAGCTTGTAGATAGTCCTTGAGCATTGATAAGCCTTTGTTTAGCTAAGGCACTTGTAAGTTCCTTTTTCCTTTTCTGTCTTAATTTTCTAGCTTATAATTTGTTTATTCTGCTTATAATCTAGCTTATTTGTGCTTAATTCTGTCTCATAGTGCTTATTGATCATGTTTTGTCATCTGTTTTTAGCTTTTGTAGTATAGATCTTAGTTTTTAATATTTTGTCTTAAAAATCATTAAAAATCCAAAAATCTTAGCTTAATCTATTAACCTGTTGTTCATGCTTATTCCATTGTTGAAATCTGTTCACTAATTCTGTTTATAGCTTGCTATTAACTGGTGTTGCTAGTTTGTG
>BQNB010147103.1:0-16484 GCA_026074375.1 Tanacetum coccineum
TGTATTTTAATTTGTAAAATGTTTAATTATTAATGTAATGTTTAAAAAAAAAAAATTGTTCGGTGTCCTCTGCGGTCACCACTACATGTGTTTGGTCACTGTGTGGTCTAAGAAAGAGAAAGCTGAGTTAGCGCTGACGTGACGGTGTCCTTTGCGGTCACCACTACATTCAGTCTAATCGATAATCTCCTCCTATCTCAAATCTCTCTAAAATAAACTCTAGAAACAGAATAACTCAAACTTTTTGCTTGAACTTCTTAAAATGTCTACTGGTTGCCAACGAATAAAAGGAACAACAAATTTTTGCTTTAATCATTCTTATCACCATTTAATCTAAAAGAAATGATATATAAATATAAAATACTAAATATGAGATGACGTCAGTTTGATGGAAACAAAACACTTTTAAAACTAAGCAATTTTCCTAATTTTATATTAACTAGAGAATTATAAAACTAATAAATTGTTTCAAAAATAAAAGGCAGATTAAACAAATAGAGAAAAGTTCCTTATAGAACACTTTCTTCTCAAAGAACAAATTGGTGGATCTCCACCTTTTATTTTAATATGATCCAATGGTGTAGATATTTTCCCATTTTATTTTTAATATTTAGATAGGGGTATTTTTGTAATTTCATCTCTATCTTATACACTCGGATATAAACACACATATCATTCATTTCTCTCAACCTTTACACACACACACACTTACACACACAGTAACCACCCACCCCTAAATCACTCCCAGATCTAACCCTAATCGGTATTCATCAAAATTGATGGTTGAAAATGGACGTACGAGACGAAATGAGTTTATCTAAAGATGATCCGTCGCCCAAGTCATCTTCGTTGCGTGTTTTCGATCAAAATAAGCATCGGAGTAAGCTAATAGGTATACATTTCTTTTATTCTTTGTTTATTTTGCTTATTTTGGTTCTTATTTAAGAGTTTTTAGGTTTTGTTTTTTGATTATTTTATATTATCGATTTGTGAAAGCTTATTTGTTGATTATTTTGTTGCTTATTTTAGATTCAATCAATAGATGTTGCTTATTTGCTTATTTTTGTGCTTATTTAGGTTTTTTAGGTTTTGTTTCTTATTTTCTTTTATTATCAGTTTGTTGTTGATTATTTGTTAATGATTTCGTTGAATAATTAGTGTTTAAGCAAATAGATGTTGCTTTTTCAATAGCTTTTTGCTTGTTTTTTGCTTATTTATGTTTAGCTTGTGATTCGTTTGCTTATTTGTTGCTTATTTAGGTTTTTTTAGGTTTAGCTTTTAGTGATGAATCACATGTGATTCGTTTTGTGTTATGTTGCTTATTTAGTAGCTTTTTGCTTATTTGCTTATTCAGTAGCTGTTTACTGATGTTTATTATATTTTTGTGTTAGGTGTTAAGGATAAGCCTCAGGTTGGTAGTCTCTCTCCTAGGAAGTGGCGTACAAGGGATATGATTGTTGCTGCTAAACATGGCGATAAAGTGCTTTATGTGCAGCCGGTGTCTGAATTTAATCCTACAACTGGAATACAAGTTTTACAACCGTTGGTTAAGGATAAACTATCGGTTAAGAAATCGTTGGTTATTTGGGATAAGGTTAAGGTTAAGGCTTCGGTTAAGAAACCCGTTAAGTTGTCGGAGTTTGTTAGTAAGAAGAGAAGGCGTCGGACTGAGCTTCCAAAGTTAAATGCGTTGGGTGATGTGGCTGATAAGGAGTCAGATATGGCTGATAAGGAGTTAGATGTTGATAAGGATAAGTTTGGTGCAAATGATTAGTTTTATGGTGCGAGCGTAGGGGGCTGGGGTGGGGGGGTTTGGGGGGGGGTTTGAGGTGGGGGGTGGGTGGGGGGTGGTGGGGGGTGTGTTGTTGCGTGTGTTGTGTTGGCGTGTGTTGGGGGGGGGGGGGTGTGGGGGGGGGGTGTGGGGGGGGGGGTCGGTGGTATTGGGCGGGTTGGGTGGGGTTTGTGGGGGTTGGTTGCTTGGGGGGGGTGTGGGGGGGGGGGGTGGGGTGAGGGGGGATGGGGGGGGGGGGGGGTTTGGAGGGTTCGGTAGTTTGGGATTGCTGGGTAGTTTAGGGGGGGGGGGGGGTGGTTGGGGTGGGGTGGCGTGGGGGGTGGCGGGGGGATGGGTGCGTGGTCTGGAGGTTATGTGTGTGGGCGGGGGGCGGGGGGCGAAGGGGGGAATTTGGCGAGGCATGGGTATGGCGGAGATTTTTATTGTTGTGGGGTTAACTGCGAGGGGGTTTTTCAGGGGATGGGGGGAGGTTGGGGGATTTCGAAAACTGAACATTTAGTGTAAGGGGGGAGGGGTGGGCGGTGTATTAATGCATATGAATTGAATTGAAAGGACCATGTGTCAATTGGGCATCGTTGATTATATGTCAGCGGTTGTGCCATAGTGAGGCAGTGGTGTGGGAGGATTCTAGCAGGTTTAGGGGCGGGGTGGGGAGGCTCGGTCTGTTTTTGCTTATCTGTCGGGGGGGGGGGGGGGGGGTCCTGTTGGATTGGCACTTGCCAGACTTGGGGTGTGTTACCTTTGTTTGTGGAGGTTCGATAGTGGGGGGGGTGGGATTTTAAGGCGGGTGAGTTGGGGTTGGTTTAAGGGATGTTTGAGTTCTGTGGGCGGGTTTAAATGTTATTATTTCTGGTTTTTTGGTTGCTTTTGGATTTTTAATTTTATTATTTTTTAAGACGAAGGAATGAAAGGGGAACGGCGAGGAACAGAAAGATAAAGAGGAGATAATAAGAAGGAAAGGAAGAAGAAAGAAAGATAAGTAGGAAGAAAAGATTTTTAACAGAAAGATAAGAAAAGAAGAAAAGAGAATAAGATAGAAGAAGAACAATAAAGAAAAGAAGGAAAAGAGAGAAAGGAGATGAAAGAAGAATTAAGAAAAGAAACAAAAATGTAGCAAGAAAAGTAGAAGAAAAATTAGAAAGAAAAAAGGGGAACAAGAAAGTAAGAAAGACACAAGAAGAGAAAGAGAAGAATAAAGAAAGAAGAATAAGAGAAAAAAGAAAGAAAACGCTTGGTTGTGGAGAAGAAAGGTGAGCTTGGGGTGGGTGAGGGAGATAAGGCGCCGAGGCGAAGTGGATTTCAATGAAATAAGGGGAGGAACGAAGAAATGACCATAGGGAGCGGGAATGGGGGGGAAAAGGGGAGGGGGGAAAGCAGGAGGGATAGGGGACACACGAAGGGGTGGGGGTGGGAAAGGTGGAAGGAGAAAGGGAAAGGGAGGGATAATAGGAGGAATGAAGGGGAAGGGGGAGGGGGGGGAGGAAAGGGGATAATTGGAAAAAAGACAATGGGCGGGGGGTGACCTACCAAAACCGACAAGACCACCAACTCCCCCCCGACCCACGCCGCGAGACGGGCGCCGGAACACCACCCCGCGCGAGACCCAAGACAACGGTAGACCAAAATAGGTGAATGAGTGTAGGAAGACCAACTGGGCTTCGAAGGGACCCAATACAGACCCAATCCCCCCCACCCCAAGGATATATGCGAGCGGGGAATCGGGCGGTCCTAGATACCCCAACGCCGTTCCCTGCCCCCCCGGATGCGCCCGGGCCCGCTACACCGGACCGACCCCACGACATCACTCGGAAAAAATCAGCCAGCACCCACTCATCCGCAGGCCCGACCTTCGTCCCCAATTCTTTGCGTATGGGCTGGGTGGGTGGTGTGGGGGGGGGGTGGTCTGGAATGAGCTGGTGTGGATTTCCTTTCTAGCCGATTATTAAATCGTTTGTCTGGGGGGGGTTCACGATGTTGGGCTAGGCGGAGGAGGATGGGGTTTGGTTTGTGGGGGGGGTGGTTTGTCGGGGGGGGACGGGTTGGGTATCGTGGTCTGCCGGGGGGGCGAGTTTGTTATGTGGGGGGGGCTGGTATGGGGGGGTGTCTTACTTGGGTTGTTGTGAGGGTATTTTGGTAATTGGGGGAGACAGGGGGGCTAGTTCCAACTATTTATAAGTTTTTACTTTTAATTTTTTGTTTTTAAGGTTCATATGGGATTTTTCGTTTGTTGATGGCTGGGTTTTTTTTTTCTTTTATTTTGTTAATCCACTTTTTTTTTTTTTACGCTTTGGGGGGGCGGGGGTTGTGGGTGGGGGGGTGTTTAGGGGTTGTGTTTCGAGGTTGGTAAGGTTGGGGGCTGGTTGTGAGTGGAAGCATTCCCATTGGGAGGCGGATTCGAGGGGTGATTCTGCGGGTTGTTGGGCGGATGACAGTTTGGGTGTGGTCTGCGCAGGTCGTGTATGCTGGGGAAGTTTGTAGGTTGTAGGTGCTATGGTCGTGGTTTTTTGCTCGTTTGTTTCTGGGCGAATGGGTGGGCGGGGGGTTGGGTGGGGTGGGGGGGGGGTGGGTGGGTAAGTATAAAGTTTTTTTGTGCAGTGTGTGTGTATGTGTCAGGCACTTTCGCTTGGGGTGCGTGATTGTTTTTCTTGGGAGTATGGGTTTTTGTTTCTTTTGTCAAAATGTGGTATTGAGTTTGTTGTGTTGTTAGGTTATTTGTGTGGGTTTGCGTAGGTTTGGTTTTTTCTTGGGGGGGGTCGGACCGGGTCTTTGTTATTCTTGTCCTTTAGTACGGGCTTCGCGCGTTTTTATCGTTAATTGGTTGCTATTTCGTGGGGTGGGGTGGTTGGTTTTATTCTTACTCGTTTTTATCTATTTCTTGTATGGTTTTGGTGGGTGTTGTTTCGGATTTTGCGTTTTGTATGGATACTTTGCTTGAGGGGGGGTAGGATACTTTCTCATTGGCTCTGCCAAGGGAACCGACGCCCACCCCCACCCCCTTGCTTTTGGCCCTTTACAGTGAAGAAGACCACCGTTGTACATAATTCTTTATCAAAGAGTTAACTGATGCCCCTATAGGTAATGGAAGAATTGGAATTGTGGGTTTTGAGGTCTACATTGCTATGTTCGATTAAATCCAGATTTGGGTCGGGCCCTTTGGTGGTCGTGGGCACCTATGGGAACAAGGCTCACACATGTTGGGGGCATATCAAACGAATGAATGTGTATTGATGAAATCTATGTAGATGTGTGTTGTGTTGGATGTGAATACATTTGTGATTTTATATTTTTTTTGTTGTTTTGATTTGTTGTGAAATATATAAATTTGATTTTCTTTGTGTTGAATATTATATTATTTTTCAAAGATAGGGAATTGCAAACAAAAACAGAAAACCAACAACAAAAAACAAAATAAATAAAATAATAAAAAAATTATAAAAAAAATTAAAAAAAAAAAAAAAAAAAAAAAAAATAAATAAATTTTTTCTTTTAGGAGAAGAAGAGATAGAGATATAAGACAGTTAGATGTGCAAAAAAAAAAAAAAAATAGATAAGATTTGCAAAAGGAAAAGTTTAGATTGCAAAAAAAAAAAAAAACAAAAAATCAAAAAAAAAAAGATTTGCAAAAAAACAAAAAAACAGAGAAGAAGATAGATGAGATTGCAAAAATCAAAATAAAAAAAAAAAATAAATAAAATAAACAATTCATTTAAAAACAGCAAGTAGACAGTTTCCAGTTTTGATTTGTTTTTGCTGTTTGAAATTTTTTGGTAGGTGTGCATATGGGCTTTTGTTGCAAAATGGGATTTCTTTTTGAAAGGCTTCCCCATTTGCTTTTTATATATCCAACTCAGATGGGAAGGATTTTGCACCGAAAAAGGTTTTATGTATTAGGTTTGGATATTGTTTCAGAACGTCTTCAGAGTCAATTGACGATCATCAGTTCATGGTGGTGGAGGTTGGGGTATTTCTTGTCTAACTGAAGTCTGCCAAAAAATAAATTAAAAATAAAGTAGTTCTTATACTTTACCTTCCTTCGGTCACCAAAGTATCCATTGATCATTGCAGGACCCAAGCCAGGACGGTTGCTTGGGCAGTTAGTATGGCAGTGGACACAGTTGCACGGACGACGGTTAAAGGACACCCCCTATGTGGAATTGTCGTGGAAAGTTTCAGTTTCTTTGATTGAATCCGGTTTAACAATCTTAGAGTTTTGAGTTGATGTTTATAAAGGCTTTACTGGATCATCTTCTAATACATAGATGTTGCTTTTTGTCTCTTTGGAAAGCACGTTAGCAGTACTCAATGTTGTTTAGTTGCTTATGGTGCTTCTACTTATTCTGGCCACACTCACAAAGGAGAACTCGTCTCATAAACTAATGAATCATGTACTCCTTTCTTTGCTAAACCAATCTAGTGGTCCACAATTGGAATCTTGAGGATCTGGAACAGATGGGACGAGTTTGATATAGAAGAGAAATGGACCTCTTAAAATGGCAGTGTGGTTGTACTCGTTGCTGGCCAATGATTTCCATCTGAGTTTGATGATGTTCTAAATAAGCAAGAAGTTGTACGTTAAGTTAAGGTACACGTCTTGTTTACAGAAGAGGAATTTTTGAAGAAGCAGCAAAGAAGTAGTTTTTCCGAAGAAAAAGAAGTTCTAGTAGTTTTCCTCTACAAGACGAACGGACAGGGGAGGAAGGAAAGCTTTTTGTTTTTTGGCATTGCATTTTTGCATTTTTTTTGTTTTTTATAGGAGGGGGTTTGATGGAGGGATCACTCCCCCCCCCCCTCGCCCAATGTTTTTTTGAGAGATGAAGCTTTTGCAAGCATTCTTTCAATTGGACCTTATTATTTTTTGTTTTGTGGCTTTTTGGTGGTATTTAATTTTTCTTTTGAAAGAGGGGAAAAAGCTTGAAGGGAAAGGCTTTGTTTTATTTGTGTTTTGCTTGATGCACGAGAGGGAGGGAATCTGCTTTTACCAAGGGCGGGAAAAAAATGGGGGAGGAAAAAGATAAAGGGAAAAAAGGGAGGGGAACCAAAGAATAGCTTAGGGAGGGGGAAAAGGGGGGGGGTGGGAAGAAAGCTTTTTGGGCTATTTGCATTTTAGTGTTTTTTTAGGCTTGTTTTTTGTTGTTGGGAGAAAGGAAGGAAGAAAGGAGGAAGGAAAAAGCTTGCTTTGGAATAAAAGCTTTTTGCATTTTGTTTGAATGCCATGAAAAGACAAGAAAACCACTCAAGTTAGGCTTTAACGTAGAGCCACCAAAAAAAGTTCTTGAACATGCTTCAAATGTCAAAAGACAGGGGCTTTGGCAATTTTGCCCTAGAGAGTGTGTCAGATCAAAAGGGAATCAAGATAATCAGGAGTGAGGATGCAGGGAACTCTCTGGTGCGATAATTAAAGTAGTAAAAGGACAATGGAAAGGAGACCTGGCAAGAAAATAGGAGGACCTAAAGCCTTTCGGTAACTCTTGCTAGGAGATGGAGATGGTTATATTGTTTGGACTGCTCATGCAGATGGCATATTGCGAGGTAGAGACGGAGAGAAGAAGAGATGCAGGGAACGTTAGGTATAAAGCAAAAGACAATTAGAAAATAGGAGGAACCTAAAGCTCTGGTAACTCTTGATGGGGAAGGTGTTGATTGGACTGGTCATGCAAAGGATGAGCAAGAGAACTTTGCTTTGATGGCTTACAACAATTCAGGCTCAGACACTGAGGTAACATCTTGTTCAAAAGAATGTGTGGAATCATATGCTAAACTTAAAAAATTATATGAAGAACAGAGAGAACAACTTGGTGATGCTAGTATAGAAATACTGGCTTATACACTAGCTTTAAAAAGGTAGAAGCTCAATTAGTTTGTCATCAACAAAATCAATTAGCTTGTGAAGAAAATATTAGGTTTATGAAAATTGATTTATATGGTAAAACTGATGTGCTCACATATCATAAGAAACTATTAGCAGCAGCTGTAAAAGAAAAAGAAGAATTGAAAACTAAATTAGAAAAATGGGAAAATTCTTCTAAAGGTCTTAATAAACTGCTGGATAGTCAGATGAGTGTTAAAGATAAAATTGGTCTAGGCTTTAGAGAATAAGTGAAAGAGAATGAATTGTATAATGAAGCTTTAATAAGTGTCTTTGATAGTCACTCTAGTGATATTAAATATGCTCATGTGTATGATAAGTTTGCAAAAGTTGAAGGAATGCATGTAGTTCCCCTTCCAATGACAGGGAATTACATGCCTCCAGGACCTGATAGAGAAATAGATGAGTCACAGTTTACATATGGTCCAAAACAGTCTAAAACTAGTGAATCTGATACTAATACCAGTGACTTTAACTCTTGTGAATCCAATTCTAGTGTAGAAACACTTGAATCTGTGCCTGAACCAGTTGTTAATGAAAAGTTGAAGCTGAATGTACTGTTCTATTCTCAGCTTCCACATCTCATAGTCACCTTGTTTTAGATTGGGCAACTTAGCACCAACATTGTTTTGGGCAGATTCAAGATCCATCTCTTTGTGTGAATGAAGAGTTCTTCTGAATTGTTACTTCTAGATAAAGGTTTTAGGATACAAGCTCTGATACCACTTGTTAATCCCAATTAAACAGATCTTTGACTAGCTTGTTAAAGCTTTAGTTATCTTAGATACATCTAAAACAACTATGATAGAAACCTTGTTGGATATATATATAAAGACTATATGGAATCTAATCTTTATATACTAGAAGAACAATAAAGCAATATAACAATGACACAAGTTCTTTCTCTCAACTCATAATATATTGAACGATTTACAAAACAACTATATGTTTTGCCTAATAGCTATGACTTTTCTCTCTTAGATTTATATCTCTAACTATGCCTTAGGGTTCCTTTTATACACTAAGGAAAACCCTAATAGGCTTACAAAACTCGTTAAGAGATCATGCATATGTATTCCTAATATATCTCATGCATATCTCATAAGCAGTACTAACATACATTAACAGTACTAATAAACTAACTAACAGTACTAACTAACTATCTTTTAGTACTGGCAGTACTAACTATAACTAATAGTACTAATATTACAAGTAGCAGTACTAATGACTTAGTTTATATTCTTCATTCTTCATTAGCAGCACCAATCTTCAACTAGCAGTACTAAGTCCTTCCAGCAGTATGAACTTGTAGAAGTCCTTAATTCCTAACATAACTCAAGAAGCAAGTGGGAGTCTAGAAGATCTTGAAATCATTCAAGAAGAAGATACGCATCTTTCTTTAGACACTAGCTTAAATCATGAAGAGGATGATCAAGAAATTAATGAACCTCAAAGTGATATAAATCCCATTCATAAGTCCACTAGGACACTTCGTGCCCCAGATCGAATGTGTTTACATGTCGATGCTAAGGAGCATGAGTTGGGGGATCTTGGTGAACCGCTAACTATAAAGCTGGATTGTTGGATCCTGAATCTGACAAATGGCTTAATGCTCTAAATGTGGAGATGCAATCCATGAGAGACAACGAAGTTTAGGACTTAGTTGATCTTCCTCCTAACGGCAAAACCGTAGGTCATAAATGGCTCTTCAAAAAGAAGACTGACATGGATGAAGCTGTATACACCTATAAAGCTCGTCTGGTAGCGAAGGGCTCTACTCAAACCCTAGGGATTGATTATGAAGACAACTTTCTCGGGTTTGCAGACATTAGAGCTATAATGATTCTTATAGCCATAGTTATGTTCTATGACTATGAGATTTGGCAAATGGATGTCAAAACTGCCTTCCTCAATGGACATCTTTCTGAAGAAGTCTATATGGTGCAACCTGAAGGTTTGGTTAATCTAAAATATCCTAACCAAGTATGCAAGCTCAAGCGTTCCATTTATGGACTTAAGCAAGCATCTAGGCAATGGAATAAACGATTTGATGATGAAATTAAGAAATTCGGTTTCAATCAAAGTCATGATGAGCCATGTGTATATATGAAAGCTAGTGTGAGTTATGTCACTTTCCTAATCTTATATGTCGACGACATATTGATCATGGGAAACAATATTCCAATGTTACAAGATGTAAAATCCTATCATGGAAGATGTTATGAAAGATCTAGGAGAAGCTACATATATTCTTGGAATTAAGATCTACCTAGATAGATCAAGACGGTTAATTGGTTTATGTCAAAGTGCTTACATTGAGAAAATCTTGAAAAGATATTTTATGGAAAATTCTAAACGTGGAACTATCCCAATGCAAGAAAAGCTGAAATTGAGTAAGTCACAGGGTGCTTTGACACCTGCTGAAAAACAGCGCATGCAAAATGTCCCATACGCTTCGGCTGTTGGATCAATCATGTATGTTGTGAGATGTACTCGTCATGATGTTGCGTCGCTTTGAACATAACAAGCCGATTTCAACAGAATCCAGGTGAACTTCACTGGACTACTGTGAAGAAGAACATTCTGAAGTATCTACGCAATACTAAAGATATGTTTCTGGTTTACGGAGGTAATACGAAACAAGATCTCAGGGTTTCTTGCTACACTGATGCTGGATATCTGACGGATGCTGACGACCTCAAGTCTCAGACTGGATATGTATTCGTTTTAAATAGAGGTGTTGTTGACTGGAAAAGCATAAAGAAAAGTATTTTTGCAATTGAGTATCTACAGAAAGCGATAGATAGCTGCTTAATAGCACTAAAGAGGCTGTATGGATTCATAAATTCATTTATTGGCCTGGTATTGTTCCCACAATTAAAGAACCCATAAAAATGTATTGTGATAATACTGGAGCCATTGCTATAGCTAAAGAAAGTGGAATCACCAAAGGTGCTAGACATTATCGTGCCAAAGTTCATTACTTTCGAGAAGTTATTAAATTTGGCGACGTAAAGATAGAAAAAGTTCACACAGATGACAACTTAGCTGATCCTTTTACAAAGGCTTTACCATATCCTAAGCATTCAGAATTGACTAAGAAATATAGGAATGATACCAGCTAGTAGTCTCGTGTAAAATGTGTTTTGTTAGTATTTGGATAATTTGGAATTGTAAGACAGTTTTAATTTCTGATGAATAAAGATACTTGGAATTTGTTTTTCATTCATATAACAACTGTTATTCTATATTTACATGTTTAATCCATGAATGATTTGTCATTCTAAATATGTCCATTCTCGGTTAACAATATGAGAATATTGTAACATAAGGCAAATGTGAGTGTTGGTTATATTCTTAGAATATATGGATTGTTCCCGCCAAACTCATGTGTATTCACAAGGGATGCATATAGGGTACCCTAACTTTCGAACATATACTTTTGGATCCATGTCATGAGTAAGATGTTGAAAATTGGTTGAATAAGTCATCTTTAGACTTGAGATACAAACAAGTTCTATATGTGTGGATATCACTTTTTAAGTGTAAGTAAAACGCTATCCTGAATAAGGTAGTTATAAACGCTACTCTTGGGAGTGATGTGAAACAACATCCACAACACTTGTAGTCAACAAATAATCAGATAATTGCATGGCCGTGCTCAAAGGGTAATTTAACATGATTCTTAATTACATTTGGTAAATCTAAATTATTTCTAAAACAAGAAACATAATGTTGAACTATATGGAATGAGTTATGATTCATATCCATGGTTTAACGGTATCTAGAACAAAGGGATGAGAATAGCAAGAAATACATAACCATTAAATAGCTGAGATTATTCTTGGAACTTTATCTCAAGTATTTCTAATTTAAAGGCAAGTGCGAGTGTTGCTAGATGTTTCCATTGTCAGTATAAATGCAGTCTGCTATTCCAACTCCCAAGTGGGAGCTGTTGGAATATGGTAGTTGGTTTCACATTTTATATGCTAGAAATACGTGAGCTTATTGGGGCACATATGTTAATACACGAAGAATACGTTTAGCACTTCACGATAAATATTTAAATAGTTGTTAATTTACGTTACTTGCATAACTAACTTGACAAATACTTTTAAATATAAAACCAAGGGACTAAACTGGACAAAACCTGAACCACAAGGGAACCCCTTATTGGCCGAACCATAAAAGGTTCTAGGAGGGCGTATTTGTTCGGTTATAGGAGGGGGTAAAGGGAAACAATAAGGTCTTCTTGTTTTACAAGAATTAGGGTTGGGAGCCTATATAAACCCCCACATCATACCTCATTGATCATTCATTCAAAACCTTAAAATCAAAAAGGTTGTTTGCTGTCCCTCTCTCTCCTAAAATTGGTAGATCAAATTTCCCTCTCTACGGTTTTCGGTTCTTCCTTCCCAACCGAATTCGACACAAAACCCTTTTAGAGTTTTCGGTTTACTTGTCCTCCTTGTTAGACGATTCAAGATTAACGCGAAGTTGTTTGTATGGTGTTCTCCCAGCTCGACGATACACAAAACCTAAACTAGGTTTTTGCTACAAACCCTAATTAGGGTTTACTTGGTTCAATTAGTTCAAGACTCATAAGGGTGCGTTTGATAATCGGTTTAGCATAAGGGTGCTTGGTATGTGAAGTCAAGGCTAGACAACTTGGCATGTTTAGTTGACGTGTTCTTGTGAGCAACAACCACTAACTCATTTTCAAGAAAAATTGCAAGAGGTTAGTTCTTCTACTCTTTTACGTGTTAATCTACATGCTAAAACTAGATCCATTCCGCTGCGTACTCGTAGCTAATTGGTTACCTAGTTTGTTATATCTCAACAGTTTTGGCGTTCAATCTTGAAGTCGTTCGAATAGTTGTCTGTTATTTGATGTGTTTATACTTTATATGTATAATTTTATTATATTGTTTGTATAGTGAAACCGCCTATCCTCTCAGGGGGATGAGAACTATTTGGAAGATGTTTTGGTCACTAAGCAATTCCTTATAACCGTTTTTTCATAGGTGCAGGGTGTACTACTTCGCCTAAGAATAGACATTCCAATGGTTAAGGTCGATGACCTGTAAGTCAGAAAAGGTCATTTTGTTTTTCCTTGAGAATGTTGAAAAGTAATGATCATACATACTTTGCAATTGCTGTTTATTTAAAGCATGTCGTGTTATCTTATAATGAGTTATTTAGGCTATGTTTTTTTAGTTAACGAGTCAGGTGGGTAGAATAAACTTTACCCACATATTAAAGGAAGTCATGTTGGTCTGTAATCACATATATAAAATAATAATTGTCAAACTATCTATGTGGTTTAGATAGTTGTTGCTTACATAATTGTTGATACGGCTCTTATTCTATATCCATGATACTTCTATGTTATACCAAATAATTAGTTGTTATTTAGACTTGTATATGATGTTTGAAGTTGTGAAAATGAGTTCTTCAAGTGTGACGAAAATTTTGATTAGATAAGGATTACATGTTAAATTATCTCTAAACATTCAAATAATCAGATTCAATTTTAGTGCACATATGAACACTCAAGTGGATGTTAACTGGTCAGGTGACAGAAGTTGATTTTAAGCGAAAACCCTGGTTAAACTAGTTAAACTGTCACCTAGTGACTTGACAAGGTCAATTAATAAACCGGTTTTTAAAAGTTTTACACCGCCACCTCAACAACGCCTAATTTAGTTACTTTTGTACAAAAGTTTTCGAGTGATTTTTTTACCAGAAACCCGGGCTATAATGTTGTTTGGTTTACTTTTTAGATTGATTCATTGATATAAAAATTTAGCCTTTTACTGAAGAGTCTTTCATATATAAGCACACTTGCACTCATAAACCTCTTCAAGCGCCTAAGAAACAAAAAACTCACTCACCTCTTCTTCCACCTGATTATCTAAACATTTTTGATAAATGAAGCATTGTTGACCCGCTACCAACTCACTCATTTTCCATGTATGGGATCTATTTGTATGGTTATATTGTTTGTTGTAGTAGATCCCAGATCTGGGTAAAGACAACTAATAGCCTAGCTAATTACCAAGATGGTTATCGGATATCACTTGAAGTTGTTTAATCACTTTCCAAAGAAGATTATTCGACCTTATGCCTGAGTTACACGAATACCTCCTTAGGATAAAACCAAGTTTTTGTTCTTGTTCTAGACACATATCAAAAACCCTGCGTTTCTATGTGTTTTTGTTTTCTGTGTGTTTTTCCATGGAATTGTGATCCTTATTTATAGGGGATTTACTCAAAACCTATTCATGGAATTAATGAGAGATTTATTACCAATTAATCTCTTTCATAATTATCCTTCATAATTTATGAATTAATGATTACATAACCAAATTAAATATATAGTCATTAATGTAGTCAAATCTGCAACTTAAATAGGCAAAAGATATTACAAAACATTTACTGTAGTCAGACCTGCCACTTAAATGTTTGTAACCACCCATTTAATTCTAACCACTAAAAGAGTCAGGAAAAATCAGTGACTTGATGGATGTACACTTTGTATCTCCAAACCCATTTCCACGTATGATCCGATTCCCACAATTGCACTAAATTTCCAACAATCCTTCCTAATTTAGTACAATTCCTTTGCATGAAAAATTAAATATTAAACAAAACAAGTGCATTAATGAAAATGTCCTGAGGATTGAATTTCCATCTTAGTAAATTACACGTTTAAATATTCGAGAATCAGGGTGTTCTAAGAATTAAACCCTTCAACCCATTTGAATACCTAAAGATAAAATACACACAAGTTTTCAAATACATAATAAACTCCTGACACCGCCATGTGTCCATATCCAATTCATAAATGTTATAAGAGCCAAAGTCCATTGAACTCAACATTTACATAGGTGGTTCCTCTTTTTTAGCAGGTTCCAAGCACATCCTTGGGATGATATGTAAATAAATGTACTTCAGTCTTCTGAATGTTTAGCTTTCCACATTGAACTCAGCTACCAAGTTTTCTTAGTGGAGAGTTTGGTGTCCTAGCATTCAGCGACTTAGTTAGACTTTGATCCCATCTCTTCAGCGGACTTTATTACCAAGTCTCTAGCCAGTCCCTTCGTTAAGTCATCAGCTAAGTTTTGTTGAGACCTCACAAACTCTATAGATATCACCCCATTCGTCATCAGCTTACAAATCATGCTATGCCTGACACCTAAGTGTCTAGACTTCCCATTGTACATTTGGCTATAAGCCTTTGCTAATGTAGCAACACTATCACAACAGATAAAAATAGGTGCTATAGGTTTGGACCATAATGGAATCTTAAGGAGCAAGTTTTTTAATAATTCAGCTTCCTTACCAGCATCTGCTAAAGCCACAAATTCAGATTTTATTGTTGAACCAGTGATGCACGTTTTTTTTAAAAGCCTAAGAAATTGCACCACCGCCAAACAGGAATACACTGCCACTTGTAGATGAATTGTCTTTAGTGTTGCTGATCCAGCTTGCATCAGTGTAACCTTCTAACACTGAAGGATAACTAGTATATGTCAATATATAGTCCATGGTTTTCTTTAATTACTTCAGTACCCACAGAATTCCTTGCTAGTGCTGAGTACCTGGGTTACTAGTATACCTCCTCAGTTTACCCACAACAAAAGCAATATCAGGCCTTGTACAAGTCATGGCTTACATCAAGCAACCAATCACCCTAGAATACGCAAGTTAAGATATAGCCTGACTATTATTAGGCATCAACTTCTCACTTGTATCCATATGATTACTAAATGGAGTGCAATCAAAGTAATTAAATTTCTTCAGTACCTTCTCAATATAATGAGACTGAAAAATTTCATTACTTTCATGTTTAATCCTAATACCAAAGACCACAATTGCACTACAAGAAAAAGGGGTATTTGAGAGGGGGGGAAACCGTGCCAAATGCTATTTGGCACGTTTTGCGTTCGTTATAAAAGTCATTTGGCATGGTTTTGCATTCAATTAGTCATTATATTAACCAACCATCTCAAATTTTCACAAATATAGTTCAATCAAAGCCAAAAATAAACTGAGCTCAGTTTTTATTAATCATCCATAAAGTCAAGTCTACATGGTCAATTGAATATCATAAAGTAAAAAAACAATACATCCAACATCCTTATCAACCATGGTCTTTAGATTTCGAAAGTAATAACTACAACTCAATATAAACAACTACAATGATTTATTACTAACAAAAACAAATAAAGCTCATCGGAAGACGTCTTCATTGTAAATCCTGCATAATATAATATTCCAACATTAGAAATATGTATGAAACCAGTAAAAAGTTAGATATAGAAAAACTATATTAGCCTTCGAACGTATATGAGAATATGATTATTTTTTTAGACACTACAACAATCGGCGACACTAAAGAGTGCAATCACAAGAATTGCAGGATAGCATATTATAATGAACATTGTTAGATTCTTACTCAAAAGCAAGCAATCAACTTTTATAACTACATTGTTTTCTCTTTCGAGTAATGTTGGACAAAAATTCAATTTCAAACTTATTTATTATGTGAATGGTTGCAAATACAATGTCAATAACCGAATGTTTCAAATGTAAGAGCTCTCGAAAACTGTACAAGCAAACAAAAACAGCAGACAAAACATAGAAAAATTTATGTATAAACAAGCTAATCATGATAATAATAATAATAATACAAATAAATAAACGAAAGAAATTACCAAGACAAACACAATTACGTAATGGGACGATCTTTTGCGGTCGGTCGTCCCATGTGGCAATAAAAGGGACCTGGTCACCCCACTACGCCGACCGAAGCAAGACCTG
>BQNB010147104.1:0-16484 GCA_026074375.1 Tanacetum coccineum
GATTTTCCCTGTGATAATGTAACAGATGCAAACATCACAAAAATGTAATTATGTTTCCCTAAGCACATGACACTGAAGCTCGACATGTATGAATTCCAATATAAATTGCCAACATTGCCCGTGATGATGTTCTAACCCGCAATATCCTACATTCGAGATGGTATACGTCCGTTGACCAACAAACTGGCACAATGAGTGCTACTCACCCGAACAGGGATGTCAATCCCAAATAGATCTATTTATAACATTCGCACTCACACAAAGTAATTAACAGTTCATGATAATGGGCACAATGGGTTATCGCTACTTAGGCAAACATGTAATCATGATAAAATGTACACTTGCGTCCAATTTGTAAAGCAATGCATGTTTCTCACCCTAAAAGTTGTAAATCATTGATATAGTAAAACATGGGGCTATGAACTCACCTTAGTGAATAAACTGATGTATATGAATCAAGTGAATGAAACGTCACGGATAAGACCGAATGCAACCTAATTAAATATAGGTTGTATGAGTACATTGTACTTTAATAATACTATATCACAAGTTATATAGTTACACCACCACCTACTAGTCTTTGTTTAGTTTTAAATGTCAAAACAATGTTTAAACTGTACTTTATTGAATAAAGGTGTTTGCATTTGTATCCGTTAATAAAGTGTGGTTTTCGTCTCGCAATTGATTGTTTGCTAATAATACATGTTTTAATATTATTATTGATTATATAATGATATTATATAATTGGTTTAATTGTTTTTATAAAATAGTGTACAAAAGTAAAAATAGTGCATACGGTTTTAAAAACCTCGTATCTTTATTGTTTTAACTTTGTTTCAAGTGTTTCTTATGTCCATGGTTTCGTATTAAGAAAATCTATCAAAATATTATATTTATAATATTTATGCCCCTGATGAACAGTAGTTCTAACTGTTTTTATAAAATTATATACAACTACTTTATATAATTAATCGTCGTAACCTTCCAAAAGTCATAACTTACTCATATTTCATATGTTTCGCTTGTTCTTTACATGTATGGATTCGTATTTGAAAAGTCTAATCAAATTGTATATTTATAATATGGTTTGGTACTGTTATGAATAGTAACAGTAAGTGAAAGTTTATAAAAATACTTTTTATAACTTTAATTATTGAAATCGTATTTTAATCGTATCTCGTTCGTTTTAATTCAGTTTTTAGCGATTCCTATGTCCACGTCTTCGTAATTAAAAACTATATTTATGAAAATTATTTCCCAACAGTATAGTATACTGTCGTGAACAATAACTTATTTTTATAAATTTACTTTTATAAAAATACTTTTTAACTTAAACTTGTAAATAACGTATCACCTTCATTTTAAATCCGTTTTTCGAGTTTCTTACATGTTTGGATTCGTCATGAAAAGTACTATTTTTATAAAATATCTCCCTTAATATACCAGATCTGAAACAGTAGGTATTTGTATAAAATAACTTTTATAAAATCACTTTTATCCATTTAATTATTGTAACCTTAAAAATGTCATATCTCCTTCGTTATTGCTCGGTTTTTCAAGTTTCTTATATGCTTACGATCCTTGTGATAAGTACTAATTGAATAAAATATAAAATCCATACTTTATTAAACGAATTCTAACAGTAGGTATATAAAATTAATTAGGGTTTTGTGATTAATAAAACAAGTTTTATAATTCCTTTTATTTAGAAACTTTGCACCATTCTTTCACCAAGTGTTATACCCTATTTCTCACATATATTAAGTCTTATAAATGTCCACAATACTTGTCCAAATGAATTCCATGTCCTCATGATCTTTCTATACATAACTTGTAATTAACTTTCAATGCAAAATAATTTACAAACTAAACTCATAAATCCACTAGTACTTATATTAAGTGTGTACTTCCATTTCATGTATTGTTTCATCATAATACTTATAAAATTCGAACCTACATATGTCTTGTAATATCTCAAAAGTCATAAAAATACATCTAGGTGGTGATTAACTTATATAACAAGTATGTACACATACGATAATGAATGAATGGAAATGAAATACTTTCAATAGACCTTATAGGAGATGAGAAGAATGATGAACACAATATAAAAACCCTAACAAGGCTTCTAAATCCAAAACCCTAATCAAGAAAACCCTAAATATGTTTTCTTAATTAATCCTTGTTAAACCCAAATCCAAGCTTATAATAACCTTGAGTAACCTTAGGTGATCTTAGAATGAACACTAGAATACTTGGAATGCTTTAGAAAATCCAAGAATATGAAACCCTAGCTTATAGTTTTGATGCCGTGGGTTATGGTTTGTTTTACAGAGAGTTTTTGCTTGAAATTTGTTTAATGAGAGTGTACATGATACTAGTATACTTGACTTTCCTTTTATGGCAACTAGGAAACCTTAAAATAACCTTAAACTTACCATGGGATGCTAGGTGGTTTAGGGTACAATGCAAAGAGCTCTACTCCTCCCTAGGAGAAGGCTACGACTCACATTGCTTCTAGGGTACATGGACAAGACAATTTCTAGATACATGGGATTGAAGTGTACTTATGTGTAAGGTATGAGTTGTAATGTATAACTTAGTGGAGAGTTAAATGTTTATTTCTTGTGTATACACCTATATCCTGCCATATGCACTTAATAAGTGATAAAATGATTATATTTTGTATATTGAGTATAAATGTGGGTATTGGTTTGAGTATAGATAGGTATAGGTGCTTCTGGGTATGCCCGAATGTAATTTATTGCGAAACGTAAGCGTTTTACGTAACCAATAAAAATAAATTTTGAAAGGTTATAAATTATACTCTTAATAATCGTATAACACTTGCTTGATGTAAACTTTTATTTGTTTGGTGTCCGTTTATGTTGAATGATGATTTTTAGTTTACGCGATTTAACTATAAGATAATAATTAAAAGCGAACGGGTAAAACCCTAAAAATAAGTAATGAGAATAATTGAGTCGGGAAATGACCTAAAAATGTGAAATTTTATAGTCTCCACCCGTTAGAAGAGCCTTTTCCTCAAGGCTCAAGTTGCAACACTTGATGAAGGTACATGTTTAGTAAAGAGATGCAGATACTTCTTTTGAAATTGGTCTTCGCGTTCCCACGTGAACTCATGACCTCTCCTTGAGTTCCATTGAACCTTGACAATTGGGATACAACTTTTTTTCAACCGTTTGACCTCTCGATCCATGATCTCTATAGGTTCCTCCACAAAATGGAGCTTGTCATCCACATGGAGTCCTTCCAAGAGAACGGCAAATGGTTCGTCAGAATAACATTTCTTCAGGTTGGATACATGAAACGTATTGTGAACTCTGCTCAACTCTTGAGGAAGCTCAAGCTTGTAAGCTATGGTTCCAACCTTTACCAGTACCTTAAAAGGTCTAACGTATCTAGGGTTTAACTTCCCCCGTTTGCCAAAACGTACGACCCCTTTCCAAGGTGAAACTTTGAGCATAACTCTATCCCTAACTTGGAACTCCATCGGCTTACGCTTTAAATCGGCGTAACTCTTTTGTCGGTCACGAGCGGCTTGCATTCTTTGCTTGATCTGAATGACCTTCTTAGTTGTCTCTTGTACCATTTCCGGACCGGTGAGTTGAACTTGCCTGACCTCGGCCCAACAAATAGGTGAATGACACTTTCGACCGTAAAGTGCCTCAAAAGGTGCAACCTTGATGCTAGCGTGATAACTGCTGTTGCAAGAAAACTCAACTAGTGGCAAATGTTTAACACAACCATTTCCAAAGTCGATTGCACAAGCATGTAGCATATCCTTGAGAGTTTGGATAGTCCTCTCGCTTTATCCATCAGTCTGTGGATGGTACACAGTTTTCAAATCCAAGTTAGTACCCAAAGCCTTTTGAAGTGACCTCTAGAAATTTGATGCGAATCTAGGGTCACGATCACAAATGATTAAGACATGTATTCCATGCCTCGTGACTACCTCCTTCTGGTACATTCTCGCTAATTTCTCTATGAAATCAGTCTCTCTCATTCGTGTAAAGATTGCAGACTTAGTAAGTCGGTCAACAATTACCCAAATGGTGTTATATCCTTGCGACGACTTAGAAAGTTTTGTGAAAAAAATCCACAGTGATATTATCCCACTTCCATTGGGGTATCTCGGGTTGTACTAACAAACCTGATGGCCTTTGGTGTTTAGTTTTGACTTTAACACACGTCAAACACTTGCTAACATAGGTGGCGATGTCGGCCTTCATATTGGGCCACCAATATAGATTTTTCATGTCCTAGTACATCTTGTCAGAACCCGGATGGATGGAGTATTTTGATTTGTGGGACTCGTGCATGATCACAGTCCTCAAGTCACCATAACATGGCAACCAACTCCTGCCGTTTAAGCATAAGGTTCCGTCAGCGCGGGGTTCCAACTTTTCCTTCGGTATATCCTTCCTGATCATACCACCTACATCTTCGTTCTTGAGATTCTCTGGTTTCTGTGCTTCGGTCTGAGCATTCAAGATTTGTTTGGGAAGATCCAAACCAATAGTCATCACTAAGGCTCGGACTCTTAATGGTTTAATTCGCTCTTTCCTGCTCAAAGCATCAGCAACAACATTTGCTTTCCCCGGGTGATAACGAATCTCACAATCGTAATCACTGAGCAACTCTAACCAACGACGTTGCCTCATATTCAACTCCTTTTGGTCAAGTATGTGTTGTAGACTCTTATGATCTGTGAACACCGTACACTTGGTTCCATACAAGTAGTGCCTCCAAATCTTTAGAGCAAACACCACTGCACCAAGTTCCAAATCATGGGTAGTATAATTTTTCTCATGAATCTTCAGCTGTCGTGATGCATAAGCAATCACCTTCTCGTTTTGCATCAATACCGCACCCAATCCTTTATGTGACGCATCGCAATAAACAATAAAGTTCTCAGCTCCTTGAGGGAGAGCTAAGATGGGTGCGCTACACAACTTATGCTTCAATGTTTGAAAAGCTGCTTCTTGCTTGTCACCACATTCAAAGGCGACTTTCTTCTGAGTGAGTTTGGTCATTGGCTTAACAATTTTTGAAAATCCTTCAATGAATCTTCGGTAGTAACCGGAAAGACCTAAAAATTGACGAATCTCTGTTAGAGTCTTAGGAGATGCCTAATCTTTTATGGATTCGATCTTGGCGGGATCCACGTGAATGCCTTGACTATCAATCACGTGGCCAAGAAATTATACCTTAGGAATCCAAAATTCACATTTAGAGAATTTAGCGTACAACTCATCCTTCTTAAGAAATTCTAGAATTGCCTTAAGATGCTCTTCATGTTCCTTCTTGTTCTTTGAATAAATTAGTATATCGTCGATAAAGACAATTACAAACTTATCCAAGTATGGTTTGCACACTCGGTACATGAGGTCCATGAATACCGCAGGTGCATTTGTCAAACCAAATGGAATCACTTAGAACTCGTAATGACCATACCGAGTCCTAAATGCCATCTTTGGAATATCCTCTTCTCGTACTCTAAGCTGATGATAACCCGATCGCAAGTCTATCTTCGAATAAACACTGGATCATTGTAGTTGATCAAACAAATCATCAATCCTTGGGAGAGGATAACGATTCTTCACCTTCAGCTTATTCAATTCGTGGTAGTTAATGCACATTCGGAATGATCCATCCTTGTTTTTGACAAACAAGACTGGAGCTCCCCAAGATGAGGAACTGGGTCTTATAAAGCCCTTGTCGGATAGTTCTTGTAGTTGTTCTGACAACTCTTTCATTTCGGAAGGAGCTAATCGATAGGGTGCTCATGCTACAGGTGCAGCACCAGGCATCAAATCGATTTTGAATTCCACTTGTCGAGTCGGTGGAAGACCTGGCAAATCTTCAGGAAATACTTTAGGAAAATCTTGAACGATTAGTACGTCCTCAAGTCGCTTCTCCCCCGACTTGTCTTCAACCTCCTTCGTAATAACATGTGCCAAAAAGACATTATGTCCTTTCAACAAATATTTATGAGTTTTGGTGCACGAAATGATGTTCAAATGAGTCCCGTTTCCCTTATTACTTCCGTCACCATGAACAATTAAGGTTTCATTTCCCTAGGGAATACGAACAATTTTCTCGGCACAATCAATGAGAGCGTGGTACTTTGACAACCAATCCATACCGATTATGACTTCGAAGCTACCAAGTTCTACGGGAATTAAGTTGATGTTGGATGGATGATCTAAGAAGTTTAATGTATAACCCCGGATGATAGTGTTTATCCCAATTATTTTCCCGTCGGCTAGTTCAACATCATAATAATGGTCTAATGTAGTTGGTGTGATATCAATTAGGGAACTAAATGTAGTAGATATAAAACTTCTATCGGCACCAGTATCAAATAAGATAGAAGCATAGAGTCGTTTAGAAGGAACATGCCCGTAATGACGTTAGAGTCCGGGTTTGTCCTCCGCAATTAGCACCACGTACACTTTGCTGGGGGCATTGCCATCACCTTGATTACCACAGTTTTTATTCTTCAATTTCGGGCAGTCTCTCTTGAAATGCCCCTGAACACCACACTCATAGCAAGTGCCAGCATTCTGATTCGTTCCGGAGTTCCCACGATTGTTATTATTACCATTGGGACCAGAACTCCTACAGTCATGAGCCAGATGGCCGATCTTCTTGCACTTATTACACCTGGGAGCACATGGACCTTTGTGGTGGTAGTTGCATTTTGTACACAAGGTCAATGATCCCGTGTACTCCCTCTTTTCACCAGGCCTAGCAGTGTAAGCCCTCCCAGTGTTCTGTCTCTTGTTTTGTTGTTGGTGCCCCTGATTATTTCTAGCATTAAACTCTAACTTCCTCTTCTGCTCAGTTTACCTTTCAGTAATAGTGAGGACTTTCTTAACCCATTTGATCGTTATCATACTCAAATTGTTACTCCATCATCTTGGGTTGATATGAACATTACCATTTCCGCGAATCATATCAGGAGTCCACCAAACACATTTCGCAAACTTCACCGAGTCCTCAGTGGAACATCCTTCCACACATCAGTGCAAGCTCTTGAAAACGCAGAGTGTAACTTGCGACATCAGTACCTTTTACTTTTAGGTTCTAGAGCTCAATTTCTAGTCCTTGATTTACCCTTTGGCGTATTTGGGACTATCATATCTCTTAGTGCCTTCAGTCCATCGCATAAGAAAATCATGAGTAATAGTCTTTATGTGGGGAGTTCTACATGTTAGAGCATTTCCAACGGAAAGTGCATGTAGCAAAACTTAACTGGTTCTCACATCACATTTACTGTATGGAACACCGATTCCATTTTTCAAACATTGTGACAGCGCAACCACTCCTTCAGTACCTTAAAGTAAGGGGCTTGCAATTCAGAAAATCCTTGTACGTACACTCACAGGGAGTGCGTACAGTTCCTATAATTCCAGTGTCAGAATTGTGGCTTCCGTCGCCATGACTATTAGTGCTATTTCAAAGAGTGTCATGGTTAGCAAGTGCCGCAGACACTCTTTCTTCGATTAGTTGCTCAACAGCAGCAACTGTTATAGGGGTAGCAACAGCAGCAACCCTTGCAGTAGCAGAGGATCTCTCGGTGGGCATATTGTTTCTAATCATAACTATATAATACAACGTGAGTTTTATAAACATCACAACATGACATGGTACAAACATATATATAACAAAGATCCTTCACACAGTAATTTATTAACATGGAATGGTAATCACAACACATAACGATTGAGATCACATTAACCATAATACAAACACATTATATATATAACAAGATCACATCACACAGTGATTATATAACATGACTGGGATCACAACACATAACAGAATTGAGATCGACATGACATAATACAACACATCATATATAACTGGAAAACATACATGATTGTCTGATACAAGAAATGAAAATACAAGTCCTACTGCCGTGCTAGCTGGGCATAAAACCCATAATACTTAGCCGGATAACATAATGATAGTTATGTATATGACATGAGAAGGTAAACCTATGCCGAACTTAACCAGCGCCCTCAGTAATCAATTGCATGTTTTAGTCTGTATCTCTAGCCTGAAGTGCCTGAATCTGTCCTAATGCCGCTGACAACTGTCCCTGTAGTGATGAAACATGTGCAATCAATGTCGTCATTAGTGACTCATATGGGCCGATACGGTAATCCTGCATCTGGGTATGAGTCCTATATGCTTACAGTTCATAGTGAACTGCTGAACTCAACCCAACGGAATGTGCCCAAGCCTCTCGGGAAACGAGGGCCTCCCGATCCAACAGTCGTGCAGTCTCATAGTGAAACTGTCTATCCTCGACCAATCCATCAACTCTCTAAAATAACTGAGTCTGTCTATCTGATATCCTTTATACAACATAAATATCTTGTGTGTCCTGCTCCTGAACCGCAGCAAGCTCGGTCACTCTAGCATTGACCCCCTCGAGGGTCGTCGGTGTTACCTCCTTAAACAACCTCTGTCGGGTCTTACCCAAAAATTCTTTAATCCATAGCGACCTCCTCAGCTCTTTGACATCTGGTTTCGGCATCTAGGGTGACGATAAACCCATTATCTATCATGACCTCCTGTAGGTCTAGGAGCAGCAGTCGAATCTTCCCTTACCTCACACCTCAATGTGAGAGTAGTGAGGGTGGAGGGGGCATGACATAACCTCTTTTAGGTGGTAAATCAACCTCGGAATGTTCCTCCCTGTACGGTCCGACGGGTGGTGGTACAAACAGTGAGGATGGTAGTGGTGGTAGTGGTGATGGTGGTAGATGGTTAGGGATGATGCACAGACCAAGACCAGACCAGACCGAGCATCGGATTGGTTCTAAAAACTCCCTCCCCCCCTCCCCACCCTCCCCCCCCCACCCCCCCCCCCCCCCCCCCCCTCTTTTCCCCCCCCACCCCCCCCCCCCCCCCCCCCCCTCCCCCCACCCCCACCCTCCCCCCCCCCCCCCCCCCCCCCCACCCCCCCCCCCCCCCCCCCCCCCCCCCCCCCTCCCCCCTCCCCCATCACCCCCCCTCCCCCCCCCTCCCCCCCCACCTCCCCCCCTCCCTCAAGAACGTGGTACGGACCTAACTGGTTACGGTCCGGTCGGGTCGGTCTATGTCTTCGGTCCAGGTCAGGTCACTACTAAGGCATAATCATTAGGGTCTTTTGTAAGAATCGGACAGGACCGACCGGAACGCTCGGACCGAATTGAACAAAAAGCATGGACTCGAACCGAACCAAATATATGTTTGTCGATCTAGTCTCGGTCGGTTTTCGGTCCAGTTTTTCGGTCCGGTGCGGTCGACGGTCCAAAATGCTCAACCCTAGTAATGGTAATGATGTGGGTACTTGTGGTGGTAAATGTAGTGATGATGGTGGAGGTGGTATTGGTGGTGAAGGAATCTGAGGCAGTGGAGGTGACCAAGGTGATAGTGGAGATGGTGGTGGTGATGGTGGTACAGTGCGGCAGCATACTCAGCAATGCGTGCCTCCATGGATGGTGACATAGGTGGCTCAAGTCTGTAGTTTTGCGTGCCCTTTTCGAAGGACGTGTCTGAGCAAAAGGGACCTTAGTCTGAGGTGATCTGGGTGTAGGTGCAGACTCATCAGTCTCAAATGCCGTTGTGTCCTAGTGTGGGAACCATAGTCGGGACAACGGGTATAGCAGAAGAGTCGGCCAGAGCTAGGTGCTCCTCCTCCTCATCATCATCCTCGTCCTCAAAGGGCTCCTCATCCTCATCATTAGTATCATCATCATCATCATCATCATTGGAGGGCTCATCATCATCATCCCCTCGTCAGCAGGATAATCAGCATGATCCTCCTCGGGGTCCTCCTCTGGATCCTCCTTTGGATCGGAGTCTGCCACATAGCCTGCGAATCAAGGCGGTAGTGAGGATACAGAGGTAGAGGCTGGTCCTCTAAGGGTGCCTCAGCATCGGCTGGCACTAAGTACTCGAGGTACTCAGGCTCAGGTATATATGGTACCTCAACAGGTGAAGATGGGTGCTCAGGGCCGGGCACGTAATAGGAGACGGTGGGTGCTCAGGGTCCTGGCACATAGTCCAATAAGAGGCGGGGCTACCGACTGCTTAGAGGAGTTCATCGTATCCCCCCCCCCCCCCCCCCCCACCCCCCCCCCCCCGTATCGAGGATTCATGTAGAATCCTCCATCAGATAACTCCTCATCAGCTCCCTAGAAGACTCTCTCTGGCTCGGAATCAGTGTAGACAGATGTGTAGGTGACTGTGGATGAAGAAGACATGACAGGATCTGTAACACTCAAACAGAGTTTACATTAGTACATATATAAGACCCATAATAATATACTTAATATATTATAAACATGTATGAGAACCATGCAGCATCTAGTATACCCAACTAATGCAACAAGTAATGTATGAATGAATGTCTCATAAAAATCCCTTTTTATGAATGAAATGTTTTGAAAAACGGTTATAGTCCAAGTAAAAACATTGATTGGTTCTCTATAACTTTGGCTCTATTACCAATCTGTAAACCTAAAATTGGGTCGCAGCGGAATAATGAATTCCGGGAGCGTTACTTCATAGATCAATAGCACAAGATATGAGAACGACCTCTAAAAGAGTCGTTTTAAAATTACGGATACAATGGATTTGTTGAAATTGTGTAATAACAAGCCACATACGGCTTAAAATTGTTCAACATTTAATAACTATTATTTTAGATCATAACACAAATCCCAAGATGTAATGGACCCCAAATCTTGAATGTATTACTCCCCAAATAGACTATCCCAAATGTATCCGTAGGCACCTCGTGCCTCATCTGACTGAGAAACATGTTTGAAACGTTAACATAATGTTGGTGAAATTATAGGTTTAAGTTGATGTAAGTAGGACGCCAAGATTTCCAAAGTGTAATGATAATTGCAACAGATGCAAAACATCATAAAGTGTAATTACGTTTCCTAAGCTCATGCAAACTAAGCTCGACATGAATGAATTGCAATATAAATTGCCAACATTGCCCTTGATGATGTTCTAACCTGTAACATCCCAAATCCGACATGGTATACGTCCGTTGTCCAGCAAACCGGCACAGTGAGTGCTACTCACTTGAACGGGGATGTCAATCCCAAATAGATCTATTTATAACATTCGCGCTCACACAAAGTAATTGACAGTTCATGATAATGGACATAGTGGGTTATCGCTACTTAGGCAAACACATAATCATGATAAAATGTACACTTGCGTCCAATTTGTAAAACAATGCATGTTTCTCACCCTAAAAGTTGTAAATCATTGATATAGAAAACTTGGGGCTATGAACTCACCTTAGTAAGTAGTCCTCTGTGAATGGTAGTATACCCAAGTATGGCAAATGAATCACACCATCAAATACCTAAGTAAATACGGCCAGTCTTAGTCTACAAGTTTAGGCTAACGACTTCGTGTACAAACTACAATAATTTGCTAGTTTATATATATTGTTATCACTTGTGTGGTTGGTGTAAAACTTTATTGTATTCGTTTTCTCCTCGTTTGCTCTGGGGGAGAATGTTGACTATTATGATTTTAAGTATACACGGTGTTTTAAAGTATTATAATTAAAATACACCCTATTTATTTTCGCGTGACTTTAGTTATATTAGTATTCGTATTATACCAACAAATAGGTTTATACCAGGAGTGTTCATTTAAATCACTTAATTATATAAGATACCTTAGGTTTTCATTAGTAGCAAAAACAGTCCCTTTTACTTAAAAAACAAAATATTTACGTTTAACCCCTAAGTTTCCTTGTTGCGTCGTTTTAGTCATTCTATTTTTACAAAATATACATTTTAGGTTCTATTGTGTGAGTTTCCAAACAGTTCCCGTAAGTTCAGAATGTCAAAAATATTCCCTTAAAACAAAAACAGATTTGCCAGTTTATACCCTCAAGTTTCTATTTTTATACTTTTAGTCCCCTAACTTGTAAAAGTTGCATTTTAGGTCCAATTAAGATTTAAGAAGTAACAAAAGCCTTCATTAGCCTTGCATAAGCTATATAAACTGTTTGGCTTAATAATAAGCTCGGGTGAGCTTATTCGAGCCTGTTGGGCCCGTGGCCCATTAACTCTAACCCGAAAGTTCACATTTGGCCCATTAAGGGTTTCCAACTATTATAGTTTATGATTTTTGCCTCAAAGAAGTGTTTCAAACTTAGATAATATATTTTACCATATTGGCTTATCCCATAAGCCAATAAGCCACAGTAATGGGCTTTTAGGCCCATTAAGGACCCAGTAAGGGTTTTGAGGGTGTGGGCTTATTCAACATAGGCATATAAGCATTTAGGGCATTCAATAAGCCCATAGGTTTTGCCTTAGCTTATAAATAAGCTGCTGGCCCGCATAAGTACTCGTCATTAGGTTGTTGAGCCCGATAGTGGCTCGTTAAATCCACTAGTGTAGCGTTAGGGTTTCTTTTGTAACTTGTTTAGCATGTTAAGCATCCTTGTCCTATGTTTAAGAAACTTGATGGAGCTACACTTATCCCATACGAGTCTTATAATTATACTTAGCAAACTGATTAACAATATGCTAGCAGTACTAACTCTGCTAGCAGTACTAACTTTTGCTAGCAATACTAACTCTGCTAGCCGTACTAACTTCTTAAGCCTGGCAGTATTAACTTCTAACTTAGCTCGTATCATACAACCCATCAGTGAGTTAACAAATTCGTTAGAGTTTTGTTTGAGTCGTGATGACTCAAGACGGTGGCTATAGTATTCTACTTATTTTGGAATATCAACAACCCTAGTTCGCATATACTATAGTGTACACATCCTTTATTGAGCAAGACGAGTTGTTAAGTTTTATGTACGTGACATGAATAGTATTTCCATTTTCCAACGAGTAATCAAACTCTGGCTAAATATTTTACGTGTGCATGTCATGTTTAAACATTCATGCTTATACACAAGATATTTGTTACGTGCCTTATGGATTTTGGTTCACCACACAAGTATATATATGTTGTATATTATAAGATGTGGACATGGGTTGTGTCATGCTAGGCACGACCCATGTTTAGCTTGTTAACACATAATAACCGTGCCTTATTGACCATGAAGCAAATGGATACTTAAGTTATGATGAACACAAGCTAAGACACTTACAAGGGTCCTAGCTTCTTGAAGGGTAGTGTCGTGTGGTGTAGTAATAAACCCGAATGTGTAGCCCAGGTCCTAGCTTAAACCATAATCCTCCTTGTTTTCAAACCCTTAAACGTATAACTCTAGCTTATAGATCACTAGGCTATACCTTAGACCCTTTGTTTGTGAGTTGTGGTGTTGTGTTTATGCTAGTTGTGTCTCGGCTGTGGTATGACCCGAAAGCAAGGACAAAGATAATTTTTGCTAGAGTGTTGTTAAATGTGTGAGTGTGTAAACACTCTTAGTTGTAAGTCTTCCTGTTTATAGAGAAAATATCTCTATATCACTTCCTAAAACCATGTCTCCTTTGCTAGAGAGGAGTAGTAGTTTAAGTACATGCTTAGGTGGTTTTTAGGGAAGTTTAATGAACTTGGTGTTGTATAGATACTATGCAAGATTTGTTAGGTTGTATGTGTGGGTGACGAGTTGGCTAAAGAGAGAGAAACACAAGATACAATCTTGTATAAGATTTGTTAAGTACATTGCCTTAATTAATCCTATGTTGTACAATATTTAGCCAAGATTTGTGTGTATTACCTAATGGTCCTTGTGCCGTGTGAAATGAAAGGAAATAAACCAGGCCAAAGGGGTAGTGTTTAAGTTTTCCTTACCTTAAATAACTAAACATTCATCCTTAAACATAACTTATGGAGTATAACTATGGTAAGGGTACATGTTGTAAGGGTATGTAAGTGATTTTTGCTCCTTCCCACACATTGGACGCTAGGATTTGGTGGAGGGGGGCTCGGGTACACTATGATTTAGACATGTTTAGATATATAAGCTTTTATGTACTTATGTTGGTATAATAATCTAAAATGTTGTAATGTTTGCCTTATGTTTGTGTGAAGTTTAATCATAACCGGCCCTTTAGGTTAATGACACAAAAAATTGTTTAGTTTTTGTGTTTAGGAAATAAAAAGTGGGTATTGGTTTGAGTCTAGATAAGTCTAGGTATTTCCCGGGTATGTCTAAATGTATTTTATTACGAAACGTAAGCGTTTTACGTAACCAATAAAAATAAAATATGAAAGGTTATAAATTATATTCTTAATAATCATATAACACTTGCTTGATGTAAACTTTACTGGTTTGGTGTCGTGTCGTTGGATGATGATTTTTGTTACGCGATTTAATTATAAGATAATAATTAAAAGCGGACGCGGTAAACCTAAAAATAAATAATGAAAATAATTAAGTCGGGAAATGATGGGAATATGTGAAATGGACAGCAACCGTGTACTCATATTATTAACTTTGGGTAAAATACTAATGTTACTAAAAATGAGTACATACCAAAGGTAGTGCTAAGGGCGATTTAGGTGTAACGATTGGTTTAAGGATGACAATTGCCTCTTCTTTAATAGTCCGACCTTACAGAAAATTACGAGAACGTAAAACAAGGTATGTCGGAGGTTGTACTAGGGGTATCCTGCACTAAAAATGAGTGCATGGCAAGGGTGTGGGATAGTTATATGATCGAGGTGACCATCATAACAATTACAGGTTTAAAACATGGGTTATTCCTAATGCCTCTTATCAAGCAAATTCTAATACTTACTATGCGGTCTCGGATGCATCACAAAAACAAGTTCTAGAATTTAATATACTACCAGTACACTCTCATAATCCTAATTACCAATACAATGTTTAGAAAAGCAACGAAAACCACAAATACACATCCGTAACCCCGGAATAGACACACATGATTGCCTCACTCTTAATTCGATACAGCTAAAGGTATAATATATATAAGGGGCGAACCTCACAATTTAGGGTGGAATTCTGAGGGTTATTGTGCTAGTCATATAAATTCCTATCCATGAGACGCTATTAATACTTGGTTTTCGTCAGTATGTGTTATAAAAAAATTTAAATTTGGGTAAAAATTACCTCTTATGTCATGTTTCAATATATTACCTATCATTTTAAGGACAAAGTAAATGGAAAATGAAAGAATAGTTTCTAAGGCTTATTTCCCCCCCTTCACTTAAGTTGAACATTGTCCCCAATGTTCTATAGAAATACCTGTAAAAACGAATAAAGGGAAAAGAAAACAAGGAAAAGAAACTAGTACTCTCCTAGTTTGGTCAATAATGGAGAAGAAACATGCGATAACTGGTTAAATCATCCTCCAAGAATCATCCAATGAAACTTCCTAAGAATTTCCAAGCTTCTTCTCATCAAATATAACCTGTAATCAAAGACAAAGACAACTATATCAAGCATAAAATGTGCGATTTACCAATATACAACGTGAATTTAGGGTTTGACTCAATAAAGCAGTAAAGATAGGATGAGAGAATTGCTAAACTCATTAGGTTTTACAGGTTTATAACAGGAGAATGCATATATTAAATGTTATTCAAGTTTTATTTTCAAAAATAATTAAAAACTTTAAGTTTTCTGGACCTGGGCTTTTGACGCCGTCAGGGTTTTCGTGACCCTGTCACAGGTATCGTGGTGACGGCGTCGTGTGTTAATCGTGACGCCGTCTCCATGGTTTGTGAAAACAAAAATTTTGTTTTTGATGAAAAATTTCCTGCACTTGATTCCATAAGTTAATTCCTGTACAAATAGCTGCATAAAACCTGAGATTTAACAATTCAATCATATGACTCGAAACTGAATTAATCTAGACAATTCATTTAACATGTTTGAATTTGGCTCAAAAGTTGGATAAATCCCCCTACACTTATTATTTGCAAAATACCTTTGATTGAAATCAAGACGGGGTTAAAGACAAACAAAGCATAATTACAAGATAGTTCAAACATAATAAAACAAACAATAAAGAATTAAAACACATGAGACACTCCTAATATGCGGGAAAATAATAGATTCGGTTGCCTCCCAATAAGCGCTTCTTTTTTTGAGTCACGAGCCTGACTCTACGCTTATTTGACGCATATAAGGTGGGTCTCCCCTACACTTGAGGTTAAGTGTGGGTGATAGCAGCGATACATACCATTTCGATGGAGGTATGCCATGTAGGGTGAAGGCGGTGTGTGAATGGTCAAGGGTTTTACTAACTTCCTCCTAAAACTACCAGGACTATATGGGTTGATGGGCGGGTTGGTTCCTCTTTTGTCTACTAGATTTACATCTAAGGGTGAAAAATTGGGTGGAAAGTGAGGCTCCGGTTCATCAACACTAGGAAATCCCTTAGAACTAAGAAATAGGTCATGAGTATTAGTATTTAAGCCTAGATCCTCTAGTTTCATGTGGTCCAAAGGTTCTACCTCCATTGGAATTCCTATAGTCTCTTCTACTTCTT
>BQNB010147106.1:2524-16484 GCA_026074375.1 Tanacetum coccineum
GGTTTCTTCATCAATAGGTTTCCTAAACTCTATAAAACCCGTTCTCAATCACACATTAATCTCACCTAATTTCTCTCATACGCTCTAAATTTACAAACCCTAATCAATTTTTCTTGCCGACCAACTGAATTCATCAACAATGGCTGATCTTGCATTTGTCAAACAACATAACATGGTTGCTTATCTGGAAAAGACTGAGGAGAATGCTGACTTTCATTAGATATTGGACTTCCTGACATCTAGTTCGATCAATTTTGCTCTCACTGTAAGTCCAACTATCTATGCTTCATACATTGAACAGTTTTGGAACACTGCTTGTCTCAAAACAATCAATTCAGAGAAGCAAATACATGCCAATGTTGATGGCAAGGCTGTGGTAGTATCAGAATCATCAGTAAGGAGAGATCTTCACTTAAATGATGAGGATGGTACTGCTTGCCTAACAACTAATGAAATTTTTGAAAACCTTGCACTGATGGGATATGAACCAGCTTCTGATAAATTAACTTTTTACAAAGGTTTATTTTCTCCTCAGTGGAAGTACCTCATACATACCATCCTTCATTGCTTAAGTTCAAAATCTACTTCATGGGATCAGTTTTCTACAAATTTGGCTTCTGCAATTATTTGTTTAGCAAAGGGTCAAAAGTTTAATTTTTCTAAATTGATTTTTGATGGTATGTTAAGGAACTTGGATCCAAAGAAGTTTTTAATGTATCCAAGGTTTTTGCAATTGTTTTTGAATATTCAACTTCCAAATTTGGTAATACCTTTTAATGATATTCATGAAACACCTAAACTTACTAAAAAGGTTTTTACAAATATGAGGAAACCAAGAAAATGATTTTCAGGCAGAGTAACACCATTATTTCAAAATATGTTGGTTCCTCCAGTGAGTTGGTGAAGGTTCAGAGCAACCCCCTAAACGCCAATTCACACCTTCTACTGCTCCTCTAGAAGTTCTATCTCAAGTTACTACTGCTGTTGCATCACAACCACCAAAAGACCCAAACACATATATGAGAAGCAAAAGAGGTCGGAACACCAAGGTACCTCGGTCTGGTGGTTCCCCTAATAAGGTTGGTGATGAGGCTATCAATGAGGAGATGTTTGATAGTATGGAAAGGGCTCCCACTACTGCTTCTAGCCTAGAGGCAAAGCAGGCTAGTGGTAACATCAATAAGACCCAATTCACGGCAACACTTAATGAACCATTTTTCTTAAAACTTGGTTTAGGTAATGGTCCTTAGCGCCAAGAAACCATGTGAGGTATGCAAGCTCAGACTAAGTCTGAGGGTGTATCTAACTTGTCTAGTGATCCACCTCTCTCGGGAGGTCACACACTTGGAAGTGGTGAGGACAACATGGAACATCAAATTGAATTGACGGATAATGTACCAAACACACCTCATGATTCACCTCTCCCAGGAGTTAACATACCTGGAAGTGATGAGGGTAGCCTTGAACTCAATGAATTGATGGATCTAGTTACCAAGCTATCTCACAGGGTTTTTGATCTAGAAAAAGTAAAGACTGCTCAAGCAAAGGAGATTGTTGGTTTGAAGAGGAGAGTCACTAAGCTGGAACAAAGACAAAGATCAAGAATCCTCAAGAATCATCCATTTAGATTTGGTTCCTCTAGGAGACAGAGTTTAGGTAAGAAGGATGTATCCAAACATGGGAGGAAACATTTGAAGACTCAGTTACAGTTTAGAGAAGATGCTTTTGATGATATTGATGATCTGGTGGATGAAGGAATAGCTTTTTTCAAGAGAAAGATGCAGAGAACCAAGGAAAGATTGGTGCTGATGATACAGAAGTGGTGAAAGGAAGTGGTGACACAGAAGTTCTTGATACTGAAAAAGCAGTTAATACTGCTGGTGAGGGAGTTAGTACTGTCAGTGTTCCTGAAACTATTAGTACTGCTGCACCAAGGACTCCTCCTACAACAATAACAGTCTTTGATGATGAGGATGTTACTATGGCTATGGCTCAAACTTTGATAAAGATGAAGGAAGAGAAATCTAAGGAGAAAGGAGTTGCTATTAAAGATGTAGAAGACTCTTCTAGACCTGTCAAATCAATAACTACACTTCAACCTCTTCCAACCATTGATCCTAAAGACAAAGGTAAAGGTTTTCTACAGGAGACTGAATCTGTTGAGAAGACAAAGAAAAAGGTTCAAAGTGATGCACAGATGGAAAGAGATGCTAAAGTAGCCTTAAGACTTCAAGCAGAATTGGATGAAGAACTCAGAGTAGAAAGAGAAAGACAAGAAGAGGCTTCTAAGGTTGCTATAGCTAAAATGTTTGATGAGGTGCAGGCAAGGATGGATGCTGATTATGAACTGGCTGCTAGAATGACACAAGAAGAACAAGAGAAGTATACAATTGAAGAAAAGGCTAGGTTATTGGCAGAATTGTTTGAAAAGAGAAAGAAACAGTTAGCGTCTGAAAGAGTAGAGGCAATCAGAAACAAACCACCTACTAAAACATAATTGAGGAATCTTATGATGACTTATCTAAAGAACATGGGTGGTTACAAACACAGTCAACTGAAAGGAAAGTCTTATGAAGAAATCCAGAGGTTGTATGAAAGACAACAAAAGAGGATTCAAGATTTTACACTAATGGATTCAGAGAAAGAAGCTCAGAAGCCAGGTAAAAGATTGAAAAGAGTTGTAGGATCATATGCAACACAGAAGTCACCCAAGAAACCAAAAGTGATGAAATTTGCAAAGGATGTTACAAAAGAAGAAGCAGCAGAGTATGAGAAGGAGAAGAAAGAACTTGGGTTAAGTTTAAAGATAATTTCTAATGATGACAGTGAAGTGGACTATGAGCCACTATCCAGAAAATTTCCTATTGTGAATTAGGAATATCAGTTGCTGGGAAAGATGGAAGAAAAAGACATGTATGTTTACAAATTAACCAGGAGACGATGGAAGTTTACAAGCTATCATGGAACACATACGCTCTTAAGAAGACTTGACAGGTAAGACTTTAATGATCCTAATAACAGGTTAGTTCAGTGAAAGTTTTAAGCTCATCCCTCTTGAAGGACATGATGTTGTTGCTTTGGGGATGATCTAAGGATGATATTTGCCCCAAATGAAAAAATTGAAACTAATGGATGAATCAACTGGATTGGAAATTGTTGAGATGGAAATTGTATGAAAGTTGTAGAGTTCACACTCTGTTTATGGATGGTACACCCATGGAAATTAATATGCTAGTGGAGAAGAAGTACCCTCTGATTAAGGAATTACTGGAGAAGATGCTGAACTTACAGTTAGAAGCTGAAGAAGAAAGTACTATGGCATTTGAGCTTATAAAGTTCATAAAATCATTCCTTGAAGAGTAGTAAAGAGTTTGGATACATCCTCCTGGTGTTTATGAAGCTTACAGTAAAGAAACTTTGATGATTGATAAGTAAATATCAAGTTTAGGGGAGGATTGCTAGGAATTCTGAGTTACTACTGCTGGTTCAGAGTTGATGCTGCTACTAAAGATTGAAGAAAATAGACTAAGTAGTTAGTACTATTAGTTATACTAGTTAGATACTCTAACTTTATTAAACTACGCCAGTAAAGTTAGTACGTTTAGTCCTTATATATTTTAATCTGTCTATTATGAATATGCATCTGATAAAATTAAGAAATAGATATGCGCATTATCATTATACGAGTTTTTGTAAGCCTAAATATTAACCATTAGGGGATTCTTAGTGTATAAAAGGGAGGCCCTACGCATAGTTAGAAAATACACCATCACATCATATCATCTTTCATAGTATTCATGAGCTTAATGTTGTTAAACCTCAACGCTGTCAAAGAGTGGTCGTATTACTATATAAGCTAATGTTTTGGATGATATTTCTGAATCACAAACATTCTTTTTTCCTTTATTCTTCTTAGTGGTATAAACAAGATTCCGCATAGTTTATATCATACACTCAAAGTTTCAGTCTTAGTGCCTTTGGATTTATCCAAGGATACTAAACCTTACATCAAGCTAAGGAGTTTAAGATCTGTTCATTGGGATCAACAGAGTTATACGTAGGCGAGTTATACGCTAAGCGAGTTATACATATAAATTTAGGCGAGTTATACGTAGGCGAGTTATACATAGGCGAGTTATACGTAGGCGAGTTATACGCTAGATGAGTTATACGTATAAATTTGGGCGAGTTATACGTAGGCGAGTTATACGTAAGCGAGTTATATGTAGGCGAGTTATACGCTAGGCGAGTTATACGTATAAATTTGGGCAGATATATACTATGCGAGTATAATATGTAAATTTATGGTGAAGTTATACTATAAGTTTGGGCGAGTTATACTATAAAGTTTTGGGCGAGTTTTAATGTGTCGTTGTGTGTGTGTATATTTAATTGAACAAGTTTTAAATTTAATAACTTTGCCGACTAAACCAAAACAACACTTTCACGGCGAGTGTACCCGATCGGTAGAATAGTTTTTGTGTAAGTACCGGTGTCAAAACCACTGAAGCGAGGTTAAATCTATCAATTTAATTAATATCTTGGTTATCTAATCTATGTTAATTCTATCATATTCTAAACCTATGTCAGTCTTAATCCTAATTCTAACGGGAAAAAGGGGTTTTCAGCCTGAGAGACTGGCACGGTTTGGTTGGTGACTACAATCAATTCAAGGCACTTTAACCCACGCAAGCAAATAAACAAAAGATAAAAGAGCGGTCGAGCCAAATATAAGAAAACTGTATTAACCATTATTAATCCGATTAGAAAGTTGGTTTGTTTATTTAGTGCAATGATTTCTTCTCTCGAGGCGGTATATCATTCTTAAGACTTAGGCATTACATCATCCTAAGACCTAGACACATTAATTCTGTCACAATTAAAGCATCCGCATAAAGCATCCTTATTTGCTGATTATAATCTATCTTAGGGATTAAAGCAATGGTGATCTTGTTAAACCCTAGCTCATAGAGACTTTACCCGACTACCGCTAATGGCGATTATATACCAAGTAGTCCACCTTGTCCAACTATCCCTGGAATACAAAACATATTTGTTGAATTATCTAGGTTTACCTTCTAGTCAACACGATCAATAAACCATTGGCAATATCCAATTAACTAGTTAAGCCCGAAGCGTATCCTAGACACAGATTTAGAAGGACAATATTTGTGATCCTATGATTCTAGATGTATAAATTACTATATGGAGAGCTATCCCAGACTCTAGATTTACTTGGTCCGTATCACTAGATCCAGTTGAATGATAGGTCGCATACAAAAGCGCGTAAACAAGTATAAATTGATAAACATAAACAAGCATTCAACGATAAATCAAGAAATCGAGATAAACAAATACCAAACATTCAGATCTTCATAATAACGGCTAATACCGAAGAGTTCATAAAGCCTTCAAACGTCATAATAAATACAAAAGCAATTATTTAGCCAAGGTAAACTAATCGAGTTAACGAATGATACCAAAACTGAATGATTACTAAAGTATATGGAATTACACGTTGTCTCCTATAGAATTGATAGCGTTGCTCGACCTTTTCTGCTCTTCTTCTCCTCTGAAAATCGACTTTTATGGTTTAGGTATCGGGAATATGATTTATCACACTTAAAACTTGTTTTTGAGTTTTGTATTTATAAGGTCTGGAAGTTGGTTCAATACGGCGTATCTAAGGATGGGATACGGCGTATTGAGGATTTCTTAGAGTAGGGACCACGCTTGATATCTTCTAGAATATTATATTCATTTCATATTTCCAATACGACATATTGGTCTTCTGGATATGACGTATTGAGCTTTATTCCTTTGTTGTCTTTGGTGAATGCAGGCATGGATACACCATATCTTACTTGATGAATACGGCGTATTGGTCTTCAGAATAGTAATCTTCAAAATATCTTCATTTAAGCTCCAGAATGCGCGCCTTTTGCTAATATTCACCAAGTACTCCATAATTACTGCGATTCTCAAATATAAACGATTAAGTAACAATTCTTTGCAATAACTATACAAAATGGGTTAATAACATGGGATAAATGATGCTATAAAATAGACGTTATATGATGTCATTAGAGTTATACGTATAAATTTAGGCGAGTTATACGTAGGCGAGTTATTCGTAGGCGAGTTTTTCGTATACATCAACCGTTAATCATTTCAAGCTCACAACTAGTGCACCGTTCATCGTTTTAAGCTCACAAATCATTAACAAAAGTTCAAATTCTTCATTTCAACAACGATTTCAACAACATCAATTCTATTTTCACGGTTTTTCTTGATTTAGTAAAATCCCGCGAACCACTCACGTGTTTTCTCGGTTTAGTCAAGATTTGTAAAATCCCGTGAAATAGTTTTCCACCACAACAACAAATCACTTTACCCACTAAAGATCCTTGTTTATCATTTCACATCACTTTTGCAATGTCGACTCAGCAAGACATCAATGCTTTTAGAGCACAACGAATTGCAAACACACATGATCCTTTGGCATTAATGGCAAACACTCAGACACCGTGTCACCCAGATCACTCATCACTCATTACCTACATACAACATCCACAACCCAACAACAACTTTGTCCCACAACCTTCATTCAACACGAACTACATGCCACAACCAATGCAGAATCTCGAAGACAGTTCAGATCCCACAACTGCAATGAACAAGGCACTTGCTTTATTGGATAAAGCATTCAAAGTCAATACCATACCAACAAACAACAACCAAAGAAGTTCATTAATCCCCCGCAATAGTTAAATTGCACAACAGGATATGAACATGAGCCAAGACATCAAAATGCAAATGGTTGAAGACAATGTTGGAAATCAGGTGAGACAAAATGTTGTGCAGTATGATGGGAATGAGGTTGGACAAAATGCGGTTCATAATTCGGGTATTCAGAATGTTGAAAATATGAATGGGCTTAGTGTTGTTCCAGAAATTGCAAATCAGTATGGGAATGGAAATGTTGTTACAACACCGGCTGAGGGTAATGGTAATGGTATCAATGGTAATCCGATAAGGTGTTACAATTGTTGAGGAGAGGGTCATTATGCCAGCAACTACACAGTAAAGCCAAGGAAATGGGATGTTGCATATCTTCAGCAACAGCTACAGATTGCTCAAAAGGAAGAAGTAGGAATCCAAATCACTCAAGAGAAATTTGAGTTCATGGCTGCTGTAGATGCTCATGAAGAAACAGAGAGAGTACAAGTGAATTGAACTTCAGAGGATACATTGCAGCAAGCATCTACATCTGGAACTCAGTCTGACAATGTTCTCGTCTATGACTCAGATGGATCAACTGAGGTACCCAAAGATGAAAATTGTTATGATCATGATATATACAATATGCTTACTCATGAAGTACAGTCTACTGATCTCCAAACTGAGCTTGATCGTACAAAAGAAAAACTTGAAAATTGCATTATTAAAAGGGAAAAAGAATACGCTATTCTTTGGAATAATTGGTACACAAAATGTAAAGAATGCAAATATGACAAGATTTCTTATGATAAAGCTTATAATGACATGCAACAAAAGATCGAACGGTTGCAAGCTCAGTTAGGAGATCTTAAGGGTAAGAGTAGTGATACTCAATGTGCATCAAATACCCTTGACCCTTTGTCTCAGAAACCAAAAGATGAGAACGTGTCATTAGAATCTCAGGTTTTATTTTATGCCAAAGAAAATGCTCATCTTAAAACCACATACAAGAACCTATTTGACTTTATCAAATTGAAACAAGCTTGGACCAATTCAATAATTGACTCTTTGCAAAAACAATTGTATGACACCATCTATGAAAATGCTAAGCTAAGAGCCCAGTTATTTGATAAGGTTTCTAAAACAAAAGGCACCACAAAAGGTACGAGAACGAATACTTGGTTTACAAAGCAATCAATCTTGGGAAAACCACCTTTTTCTTCTCATAAACCAAAACTTTATTCTGTCACTCCTTTTCTAAAATCCTCGGTTCTTCCCAAAGTTGATAAGACGAATGCTTTGTCCAAACCAGTCACTTCAAACTCGGCACCCTTTATACGAGAATCAAAAGTTGTGCAAACTGTTAATGTGATTGCCTCTAGAATATTTAGGATTAATCCGTCTAAGACCTCTAGGGTAGATAATGTTGTTCCTAACAAACCCATTAAAACAAGCGTTATGATAAAACCAATCACTGTTTCTCAACCAAATGTTATTCATAAGCAATAAGAAAATTCTAACTCAAACAGTTTTTTTCTACCAGAGTAAACAACAATGCTAAGACTAAAAGACCACATCCTAGGAGCAATTCTAATACTGATAGGGTCCCATCTAAGTCTAAGAGTAGTTGCCTCTCGAATAACGTCAAAAAAATAGAAGAAACCCATAGGAATTCCTAAATTCCTAAGAATCAGGAGCACATGTCATCTGAATGTAATAACATTACGCTTGCCATTCGAAATGCTAAATCCGAAATTATGTGTGTCATGTGTAAGCAATGTTTAGTTACTGCCAATCATGATGTCTGTGTGCTTAATTATTTGAATGACATGAATTCTCGTGCTAATAGCCAAAGTGCTAATGTCTCAATACGTGAAAATCAAAAGAAACATAAGGCAAATGCCAAGAAATCGAAGGAGTCAGTGTCCAAAGGAAGTCTTGCTTCATCTAGGCCTAGCAAACCTAGAACTTGTCTTAGGTGGATTCCAACTGGAAGAATTTTTGCCATGTGTGGAAAATTAACTGCATCCAGTAACACCAAGAATAAGTCTAAAAAATCTGTGTATGACAATGCAAGTACTTCTAATCCCTTGAAACCTTCAAGCAAAGGGTTTTCGAATTTTGCTTCTCTTCTTGGCAAATTATCAAGACTAAGGAAACAACATACTTCTATCTATCCGATTATTGTTCTCTAATCTTCAGCAATGGCTTGTAATCAAATGTCAGATTGCAACCCGTTCTTCAGATAAAAGGAAAATGTACGTGTCAGTGCGCTTTACCTTAAAAAGAAGAGAAATCTTCTTGTTTTCACTTTAGTAGATATGATAGTCATGACGTCAATGATAGAGTTGGAAAGTCTATTCGGTCATTTGTTCGACGAATTATTCAAATGGAGAAAATCAAGTTGTTTCAAAGTCTTCCGCTGTTACTAATGTTGATGCATCCAATAAACTTTAATAACAACAAGACTCAACTTTATCTACTGTCAACACTAGCACCAAACTAGGCACTGCTGATGGAAACTTTAACTTGTAAATATTTTTGATATTTCTCTTTATTTTTCTTTATATTTTGATTTATAAATATTTTGAAAAAGAAAATATAAAACCAAGAAAAAGAGAATACAAATATATAAAATCTAGAAAAACAAAATATAAAATCAGAAAATTTCAAAAATACAAAAAATAATCTCTCATGACAGTCCTTTCGATCAATCCGATAACTTTGCGCACCTAAAAGTTGATTAATAATAACACGGGTGAATAAATGAAGATCAAGCTAGAGTTTCAAATGCTTTCAAAACACGTCCTTTCAAATTTTTCTCTACGACTTCTAAGTAAATGTCAGCTTAGAACTCGGTCTCCAAAGAAAGGAAAATGTTCATTTATGTCCATTTATCATACACAACGGGAGTTCATATCTTCACGAAATCTGAGCAATGTCAATAGAATATTCAATATTTTGAATGCTCAAGAGAAGTAACTAAGAAAATGATGGTAAATAAGATATATCTCACAAAATTTCCTGTTGAGCACAATTTTTCAAGAATTTTCAAAAGAAAATTCAAATCATTCAAAATTGTGTGCTCAACAAACTTCCACTCCAAGTTTTCACTATATTCTATAATTAAGGGGAAGTATAATAATATGATTCATTCTGCATGCACTCCTATTCTCCCAAGACTTAGTTAGACTCATGTGAATTCCGAACATTAACTTATTTAATTCACTAATTGTCAAAAATTGTAAACACATATGTAATTTTTGAGGGGGAGAATAGTGATTAAAATGTGATCAATACGGATTAATAACGGATATGATCTTCAATCTATAAGTGCGTTCCCAAACCTCGCACAAAACCTCGCATGTGCTAAACTCTTTCATAATATGGTGCATATGTGTAGGGGGAGCTTTTTGGTAACTCTGGAAATACTCAATGTGTCTCAAATGATTTCTCAGACACGTTGATTGATTTTTCATCAAATGGTTTTATGGATCTTCATGGCAATATCTCAAAGACCGACCAACTGTTATTTCTCAGGGAGTTATAAGGCAGTTAAGGTTAGGTATATTCGTTCCATGATCCAGCCAGAACCGGAGGGATCTACCCAGGAACTTTCCTCTAGATAGAGTAGAAGTCCTAGGTATGATTGAAAAAAGGAGTAAAGTGAGATTGGGAAAAATGTTATCCAAGGCATGAGTTATCACCGGAACAATCCCAACAAGGTGATAATGAGGACGCGTTGGTTTAACATTGAAGGGGTTGAAGAATGAAAAAGAATTGTAAGGATAAAGGGTGAAAAGAAAGAAGCCCTCCATACAACCTTAGGCAGAAACCGGGTCAATGCATAATCTATCGGTAATCACAAAGATGATTCTGATATTGAAGACAAGTCATCATGGACCCAGTGATGCAATGCACAACCCTCCTTAGCCACTCAGAATCTCTCAAAAGATTTCTGTTTCATTTCTCACGGAGATCAACACATTTCTATCGGCTTTCTCATTCCGAGATCGTTGATATTGAAAAGGTGGCAGTCCGCTCCAGCCTCCGATTACCAAATAACAAATGTGCACTTATAGAGTCTAGAGCCAACGAGATCATCAAAAATCTCACTAGGACACAAATTCCAATATACAAAATATCGTACATCATTATACAATATTTGGTATCAATAAGTCCTACGCATTATCCTTGTGATAATTGCCAGAACATCAGAGTGATACTCTTTAGTATTCACAGTGATGATGGAAATCCTTCTTGAGCCAACATCAAACAAGCTCTTGGTAGGTGACTTGCGAGATTCTATATGAATCAAACTTGTGTCAACTGGAAAGAAACGATGGTGCGATTCTATGTGAATCAAACTTGTTCCAGTAAAATGAATTGACGACTCAATCAGAAAGATAGTAACTATCTGATTCACTCTTACCGTGTTGTCTGCTTTGAGACGTTCCGGTAATGAGAACAAGCAAGTACGGTGAATCTAATGCAATCGCGTTAGAGGATCTAATACTTTGAGCTGGAAACCCTGTCAAGGAGGTTCTTCTAAATTGAACCTACCTGATCACAGGTACAATATTTATACTGTAAAACGATAACTTAACATTATTTATAATTAACCTAACTACAATTATTAAATTACCCACGCATACCCACCCTTCTTCCTTCTCCACCTACTCATTCCCGCCTACCACATAATCTCCCACAAACATCACAACAACTCATCCTCTCTCTTCCACGACTCCTCACTCATCACCCTAGATTTAGAGACTACAGCTATAAAGATATAGAAGACATAAGATGATTCTGATAACTAGTAGTGAACCCTACCACACCAGATACAATCCCCTCACACATAGAGCCACCCCCTCCCCCCAACTACCTGTCCACACAACACAGCATCCCCCTAACCCCCCCCCCATCCCCATCCCCCCATACCCTTCCCGCCTCTTTGTAAATACTACAAGTCCCCACCTCCCCCACATCCGTTGCCACAACCACGGCCCCCCCACTCAGAAAAGCCTACTTTCATCCGTCCCTACTACACATACCACTCTTGTTGTTATTGTATGTGTGTGTGTTTTTTTATGGGTGTAGTGTGTGTGGTGGTAAGGTGTGTGAGAAGATAGAGATCATTTTATGTACTGCAGATGTTTGCAAGAACCAATACAAAGATATATCTTAAAGTGGATCAAAGTACTACTCTTACCGTGATTGTGGTACAAGTACATCATGTTAGAGAAAAATGTTGAGGGTGATTGTTAGCAGTTTCATGACCTTGAGCGTGAGGGTGGAGACAACAAGATCGCATAAGGATCAGGCATAAAGTATTCTAGAGATAAAGATTTATAGATCTCAGTTAGTCAAGACAATTCAAGCCAAAGACCACGATATTAGATTTTATCAAAGAATTTCTAGGTTAAATGATCAGATCCAAAATAAATCATGAGCATGCATATGGAACTTCTAAGGAATTCCAAGAATACAAGGCTCATGATTAGACGTCACAAGAGGATCCCACTTATTTGACTTGACCACCCCTTTGAGGGGGAGATTGTTAGCCATGTTTTTATTAAAGTGATGGTCATTAAATAATCCTGAGCCTTGTATAAGTAAAACGTAGTATACGGGAATTTATTTAAGCTAGTTGGGCCTAGTTGTCGGGCTCAAGCCCATTTGTATCAAGAACCGGCCCAGAGAAAAGCCCACAAGGCTAGTCCACTCTTGTAACTATATAAAGCCCTCTCCAAGTGTGGACAGGGTGTTGCTTCTCATTTTCTTAAATATTACAAGTAACCATTTTCTTTGTTTCTCTCTCTAGCTCTTTCTCTCTCTAAAATATTTTCTTATTTTTGTGTTTTGGTGATGAAATGATATCTTGTAACACTCATCAAATACCCCTACACTTGGGATTTTCTTGTCCTCAAGCAAATGGGCTTTTCTACATAGACAACAGCAATATGAGGGTCATTTTACCTACTCTTTAAAAGTAATTTACAACTCAACCTTCTAGACCTCATAATTAAAAGCATGGAAAGTAAATACTATCACCTCACATAAGTGTTTGGGATTCTCTCTTTAACTCGGGTGTATAATAAATTATAACAAAAAGGGGAAATGGAAAATCAACACTCATTACCTGTCATAGCATATAATTACCATAGGCTTGGTAAAGGATCAAACTTCCACCGCTAGGCGCAAGCATTATTCATTACTATCTAAGAGGTCTTTTTAAAGGGTTGTGGGGTATAGGTGTAAGATAACATATAATGGAAACGGAAACGGATGGGATACATTTGGGTGGCTTTGGGTGAATTTAGAGTGGAAGGGTTAGCTAATTATTTACACGAATACACGCTGGTTTGGTTGCTAAGCCAAGACTCGGACGAAGATATACAAACTCTACACAACTCTACATCAATCTCTTTTCTTTTTCTTTTCTATTTTTCTCTTTTTTTTAATAACATAATATATCATAACATGGGGTATATAACACGTACCCCTACACTTGAGCTTTTACATGCTCGATATTTACAATCTAACCAATGACCCGATATGAGGTGGATCAAAATAACATGGAGATCATCTAACAAACGTATGGGGGTATTGACTTAACTTTTCTTCCCTATTCTTCTGCGAAATAAATACTACCATGAATACCAATCGTCCCAAAACAGTATTTAAGAGGATAAGGACTTAGCAACCGTGTACTCAATAATTAAATTGGGTTAAAACAATAATGTGCTAAAAATGAGTACATACAAGGTAGGCTAAGGCAATTTAGGTGTAACGATTGGTTTAAGGGCTAACAATGCTCTTCATTAATAATCTGGAATTCACTAGAAAATTATGAGAACCGTGAAAAATGATAGGCTCGGAGGGTTGTACTAGGGGTATCCTGCACTAATAATGAGTGCATGGCAAGGGTGTGGGATAGTTATATATAACACCCCTATTTTTTACATATAGCAGCGGAAGCTAATCTGGGGTATTATTTCATAGTACAACAGTCATAATCATAGAAAACGACTCGAAAGAGACGTCTTTAAAAGATAAGTTATCATTCATTATTTCATCAGAGTTTTTACAAACAGAGGTCCCAAAATCTACATGAAAACATAAAGTTTGAATGATAACAGTTTAGCCATCTTCAGGTCTGTGCCACTCCGTGCCATAAGATGTTCAGTTACCTGAGATAAACATGCTAAAAAGTCAACACAAAGGTTGAGTGAAATTC
>BQNB010147107.1:0-16484 GCA_026074375.1 Tanacetum coccineum
AAAATTATTCTCTTTGAACTGAACCCATTTTGACCCGTTACCCATTTCGTCCATTTTGTTTCTCTAATTCAAAGAAACATTCTTTTATTTTGGTCATAAACTATACTTCCTTGTTTTTTTATAGAAAACTTGCGGGTTTCTGCTATATTGTCAAGTCATGGGTTCAATGAGCTCGACGGGCTGCGACATAGAATCCCGAGCCCCATGGCTTCTGCAGGTCTTATTGGCTGGAGTGCTAATCCACAAGAGGTGTTTTATTTACATAAACATTAAAACTTAGTGTATACTCATACTAATGGCAGTACACTTGTAATAAATCATGTGTTATGGGCTTATGGCAGAGGTCAAGTGGGGCCTCCCGAACGGCAATGAACTGGCAAGGAGCTCCAGCTAGTCCTAGTTCATACACAGTGAAGCAAATCCTGCGGTTAGATATTCCTGTTGACTCTTTCCATCTGTCAAACACACCTTTTTCAATTGTCACATTTTAGTCATAACACTTTGTTTTAACTACATCTTATCCATTAAGATGATATATTCCTTTTGGATTATAGTTTAAATTTATTGGCTGGCTTCTGGGACCTAGATTTAATCCACTAAAACGTATAGAAGCTACAACGGGGTGTCGTGTGTATATACGCAGAAAAGGGTCAATCAAGGATCCCGATAAGGTTCTATAGTTCTATAACATAAAGATGTATATAAACTGATTTCATGTGGTTTTTGAATCTGTTATTTGATTATGCTATTTAAAGGAAGATAAGCTAAGAGGAATCTATTATTAGATCGAGGCTGATTTACCATGAAGCTATGTTGATATAAGGCTGAGGCGCACATAAAGTTGCTGAAACCAGTGGTATGGTACCTATAAATTACCATCTTTACTCTTTACCAATAAACTTTCCATGAACCTCTTCACTATAAACTTAGTTTGTTGCACAATTTTCTTATCCATGTCCTCATTGTTGTTTATTTAGTATCATGACGAGTACGAATATTATATCAAATGACAGCGACTTTGAGAGCTATCCATGCTAAACTCAAATTTCAGAGACGAGAGTCCCGGCCAAAGTGGCAGCGTGTCACCATTCAACACAAGTGGCATGACACGTCCCAATTAAAAAGAATAGCACAAAACATTCACGCCAAGTTGGTGGTCAGATATTACTGCGCCAACATTTAAGAGCATAATACTATTAGAAACAGCAACTATGTCGTGTATACAGCGGTTATTTAGTATCCAATCTTTTGCACTGGTTTTCAGCCTGCTATTGAACTCTGTGGCATTTGTTACTGTCGAAGGTTAATTTATATGCACATTAAAAGATCAGTCAATTATTATGAGAAGTGAAATCCTGGGAGAGTTGTGCTGCTCATGACAACCACCGCCCCCTGGTTTTCATGTGCACTATGGAGACTCGCAACTATAACCACACAACTTTTGGCATTTGATCTCGACCCTTCCAGCACAACTTTTGACAGCATGTTATCTGATGTACTCGTGCTCTCTCCATTATTTTCACTGTCGTGTCGTTGCACATCATTGTCGCCCATTAAATTGCCATTCCTATTATTGAATGTATCAAATTGGTTGACTACCACTTCCGTATTCAAAAGTTCAGCCACATTTGTATCTCTGCTCTCACTTGGCGAAAGTACATTTTGCATTAAAAGATAAATTCTATTTCTCTTCAGTTTTGCATTAAAAATTTCTCAACCCGAACCGAATAACACTAAACCTGAACCGACGAACACCCTTACCGGTCTATACCTGATTGATGTCCGAAAGGGCCACAAGTAAAAGGATAGCACAAATAGTCACATTGTACGCTTTTTACAGTAACTCGGACACTCAAGTTGGTGGTCAGATATTACAACATAACTGCAAGAAACAAAAGTCTCAGTTGACTCTGCGAGTCAAAGCATCGTGTTTCCTTTACCCAAGCACAAACAGGGTTTATAGTCTTGCAAAAATCAAAAACAAGAATTGTGTCACGTACATGGCGGTCGTTTAGTATCCAATCTTTCGCACTGATTTTCACCCTGCTATGGATGTTATTGAACTCTGTGGCAGTGTTATGTTTGGGCCATATCTGTGTGGCACGCAGACAAAGAAACTTCATGTGATTCTGTTATACCAGGGGCAAAATTATCCTCTAAAGAAGGATTTGCAGTGCGAAACAGAAAAATTGACCCATTTCTACACGTTTGTTGTTAGGCCCGATGCAAGTTATACTTTCCTAATAGATGGCACAGAAAGAGATTCAGGGAGCATGTATACAGATTGGGATCCTTCCACCACGTAAAATTAAAGACGTGACTGCCAAAAAGGTCAGTTTGAGATTGGATTATAGTCTACCACTGAATTAGACCATGCCAGTTGACTGTTACTCTTGGATTTCAATGTTTTCTCCTTTGAGTGTTGGAACCTAGTTTACATATTAATGTTTCTTTCTGTTGACTTTCACGCATTAAGTTCTTTGTTATTTTTCAGCCTGCAGACTGGGAGGAAAGAGAATATATCGAAGATCCTAATCAATCAAGCCAGTGGTATGTGGCACATTTAATTTAATAGCAAACTCAGCCACTTAGGTACAGGAAACTATCCTTATCGAGATACAACCATTAACTACAAGAATCAACATACACCAAATGAATGTTACCTAATCTTTTAAGATACACGATCACAAGGGAATGAGAGATCCATGCACAAATGAGTTCAACACCAAATGAATCTTTTGACAAACTAAGGAACAGTTTGTGAAATGTTCAACATAATACATGATATAATAAGAATACAAATAGGTGAATTAAGATATAAATGAATACAAATAAGACAAAAAATGATAAGAAAAATGTTTTGATAATAACAATCTTAAGCAATGTGTCAGCGGAATAACTTCTGTTATCTACTTAACAACGATAGTACAAGGCTGGTTGTCGTGGTGGTGGTCAAACAATAGTGGTTACCACCTTATAAGGTGGTCGTGGGCGTTGGCTTGTTCTTCTCTCATTCTCATCACATGGCCTACACCACATAGCTGACGGGAAAATAGTTGCACCAAACGTGGTGGTGGGGGTGTAACAATGGAATACATGTTGTCATGGCCCTTCGCGCATGGTCATGTCCACGATTGATCTAATTGAATGACTGTTTGTCAAAACGTGAATTTACAATTAACACTTGATTGTGATCGGTTGAAATAATTTATTTTTTCAAATTATTCGAAAGAACATCGTCTTAACTATATCAAAAAAAGGATGTTAAAGGCTCAATATTTTTCATCCCATGATTCAATTAAAAAGAACAAGAAGCCAACATTTATTTTTTCAAATTAAAACAATGTTGGCTTCTTGTTCTTTTTCATCTCTCTTTCTCTTGCAAGCCTTTCTTTCTCATCAAACTCAGCTTGTAACTTTAAGGCAACTTCTTGATCAAGCTTGAGTTGATCTTTCTTTTTCAAAGGCTTCTCATGTTCTGTCATTTTACCTTTACCTTTATCCCTTGAAAGTTGTTGTTGAGGTTTGATTATTGTTGACTCACTAGGCTCTTATATTACAACCCCTTTCTCCTTGGGTTTTTGAAGTTTTTAAAGCTTCAAGTGCTTGAGCCAAAGTAATTTCTTCAGTAGTTATTGTAGCAGCATCAACAGTTTTTGCAGCACTAACTTCTTTAATAGCAGCAGTAACTTCAACTTCAGCAGTACTAACCTGAGCACCAGCAGTACTAACCTCAACACCTTCTTTTTTAGCAAACACTTCCTCACCAGCTAACATATCAACATCAAACATATCTGCATCATTAATCCTCCTCTGATTCTTTACAGTTTTATCAACCAAAGTAATTTCTTCATCTGCATCAATATCAGCAATGTTCTTCCCCTGTTTGGATGCATCCTCACCATCTTTTAAGCCCATGTCCTCTTGATTTATTCCTCCTTTCAAGCTTCTTGACCTTCTTTTTTAAAGCAGCAATCTCCTTCTAATCAGAGGTCTTAGCCTTCTCCAAGTCAAGGACCTTTTGTTGTAAGTTGGTACAAAGTTCCATCAATTCAGTTAGTTTCAGTCTATCCTCATCAATTCGAGGTGTGTTAACTCCTGCAAGCAGTGAATCACTGGAAAGTTTAGATACTCTCTCAAACCTAGTTTGAGCCATAGTATTCCCCATGGTTTCTTGGCACCCAGGACCACCACCTGAAGTAGTTCCTAGGGAACTAGCTTCATTAGGTGTTGCCTTGGATTGAGTCTTATTGATGTTACCACTGTCCTGCTCTGCTTCTAAGCTAGAAGCAGTAGTGGCATCCAACACCAAAATTGTCACCCCTCTCCTTTTGAACAACCTCATCTGCTGCTACACGGTTAATAGGACCACTAGACTGAGGAATCTCAGTGACCTTTCTCTTAGGATTCCTAGGTTGTTGTTTCTTTTGAGGTTGGGATGTTGATGGAGCAATGATTGGTGAGTGTTGGGGAATAGTTGGAGGTTTTGAACCTTCAGCTTGTTGTGGTTGGATTTGTGCCATCATTGTTTCAAACAAGGGTGTTACTTTCCCTGAAAAATCCTTTCTAACCCTTCTCATATTAGCAAAAATCTTCTTAGTGTGGGAAGGTGAAATATACTTTCTCTTGTGATTTGGCACCTCATCAAGTTGTTGATCCAGAAAGACTTGTACAAACCTTGGATACATTAAAAACTTCCCAGAGACATTATCCAAGTTCCTAAGCATACTTTTAAAAATCCATTTTGAAAAATCGAACTTCTGGTTTGTAGCCAAGCAAATAATTACAGATGCCACAATACTGCTAAACTTATTCCATGCAGTAGTTTTTGGACTCAAACATTATAGAATAGTATGAATAAGGAATTTCCATTGTGAAGAGAAGAATGGCTTATAAAAAGTTAGCTTCTGTGATACCTTCTCATATCCCATCTTTGCCAGTTCTTCAAAAATGATGGAATTTTCTAAAGAATCAACACCTTCAGCATCTTCTAAGTGAAGATCTCTCCTAACAGTTGATTCAGTTATGATTATCTCCTTCCCATCCACTTGGGCATGTATATGCGCTTCACCATTGAGTGTTTCAACCACAGCAGTAGTCCAGAACTGCTTAATGCATGAAACATATATAGTAGGACTAACAGTCAAAGCATACTTTATGGGGGTGTGCATTCAGAAAATCCATAATTTATTCAAACCCATTACTTTTTGCGGGTTTAGACAAAAATGCGACCATATTGTGAGTGTCAGCAAACTGTAGAGTCGTCATTTGTGTTGGGTTTTGATAATTGATGATGAAATTGAGTTAGGGTTTGTAGTTTTGAGAGTATTTGAAAGGTTGAAATCGATTAAATGATTGAATGAAACCCTTAATCGAAGTATTTATGAAACGACCCTCAACAACATTAACGATGACCTAGCAGTAGTAACCCAGCAATAGTAAGTTATGTCTAGCAGTAGTAAGTTATGCCTAGCAGTAGTAAGTTATGCCTAGCAGCATTAACTTTGAGTCACCGACATTAACTCTGACCCAGCAGTAGTAAGTTATGCCTGGCAGCATTAACTTTATCAGCATTAACTCCAAGTGTATTTCAAACAACATTTCCATCATCAATCTAACACTTTTCTTTTCTTGTTCTGCAAAATGTTAGTCCAAAAACCAAGAAAACACAATCCTCTCTTTCTGGTTTTGCTCACTATCTCTCAATTCTTTTACTCACGATATCACTCTTTTATGTTTATACCACACATCTCTCTTTCTATTTTTGACTCACTATTTCTCTCAATTCTTTTACTTACAATATCACTCTTTTCTGTTTTTGAGACATTCCTCTCTTTTTGTTTTTGCTCACTATTTCTCTTAGTATGAATTATACCTAACAGTAGTAAGTATAACTAATAGTAGAAACTCAACAGTATTAATTATAACTAGCAGTACTAATTAGACTTAACAGCAGAAACTTCTCATGACATGAATAACAATACTATTTCATACAAAAAGAGATCAAAGATTTTAAAGATTTATCATTCTAATACTAGCAATCAAATATTGAAATCTACTTACATCAAAAGCTTTTGTAAGCAAATCTGCAACATTCTTGTCAGTATGATTTTAACCATTTGAATTAATTTCTTTTCATTGCAATCTCTAATAAAATGATGTTTGATCTCTATATGCTTTGTTTTTGAATGAAAAACAAGATTTTTAATTATGCAAATAGTACTGTTATTATCAATAAAGATATTGATATGCATAAAATTGTACTCATAATCAAGCAGTTGATTCTGAATCCAAAGCACTTGTCCACATCAACTTGCAGCAGCAACATATCTTGCTTTTGTTGAGGAATTTGCAACCATTGTCTGTTTCTTGCACTGCCGATGTCAATCTACATCCAAGAAATTGACAATCTCATGTTGTAGACTTCTTATCCAAGCTTGCTCTAGCATAATCACTATCAGTGTATGCTACCAAATCAAAAGGTGAATCTTTTGGATACCAAAGGCCCAATTTTGGTTGACCTTTTAAGTATCTAAAAATTATTTTCACAGCATGAAGATGTGAAACTTTTGGATTGACTTGGTATCTAGCACAGACACACACTGCAGCAACGGTTTCGTGAGCATCAAAAATAAAAAAAAACTAAAATTTAATAAAAATATATTAAAATGGTTGTTGAATTAAAGAGCACAAAACTTTAGAAAATATGATGAAATTAAATCATAAAAAAATAAATAGATAAAAAGATATTTCAATTTAAAAATAAAGGTGATTTTTTAGTTAAGAAGCGACACATGTTACTTTAAGATGTGTTTCCATAAAATGAGATGGATGGTCAAGATTGCACATAACAAAATGTTGTTACAAAAGGTTGTTAGATGGATGTGTTTGTTGTTAAAAGGGATATTTCCATAAATCCATAAAAAAAATGAGAAAAGTCTGAATTTTAAGACTTTCTAAATATGAAAAGTCTGAATTTTTAAACTTTCTAAATATAGAAGGTCTCAAATGCTTTATAATGTAGTATAGATTGTTCAAACACACTAATCCATGAGAAGCACCAACAAATTGTGTAATAGGATATTGCTTAATCAGTGGAGAAACAACAGCAGGAGCTAACTCTTGTTGTTGTAACTTAAAAGTTTCATTGTAACCATCTTCTACTAAACGGAAGTACTTTACCCAGTGGCGGTACCAAAGGGGGGGGCAGTGTGGGCAGCTGCCCCCACAAACTTGTTAAATTCTTTTGAAAAAAATAATTTTTTAAGGGTGTTTTTGTAATATTTTATACTTGCCCCCATATCCCAAATTAAAAAAACAAAGTGGCAGTATAGACAAGAAAAGGCGGTAACAGTTTGCCCCCTCAAAATTTTTTTCCTGGTACCGCCCCTGACTTTACCTCATCCGCGTCACAGACTTTGTACCTTAGAATAAAACTATGTGGTTGTGTATGGCACCCAATGATAAACTTAGAATTTTTGATGAAAGACTTCCAAGGTTTCGAAACCGACCAGAATCGAATCAATGACTTTACGTCAGAAACCTTTTTAATGATTTCCATTTGGATATCAGAAAGGATATTGTCTGACATTTTTTTCTAGGGTTTATGTGAAGTTTTGAAAAAGTTTGAATTAGTGAAAATTGAAAAGTAGGTATTGGAGAGGATGTGCTTTTGGATCTGGGTTTTGAAGGTCGTCGTGATAAGTCGGAGATGCGGTTCTGGTATGGTGGTGTGTGTTATGATACGGTGGATTTTTACTAGGGTGTTTTGGATTTGTTATTAAGATGGATTTATATGGTTAGGTCTTTTATTTGTTTTGTTGTTCGGGTTTCTGTTGGTGCGTTTGGTTTGTGGGTTTATGGATGTTTAGACCCAAAGTTATTCAGATCAAGTACTTTGGTATCCTCTCATTTGGATTTAATCAAAGGTATGATGCCAAAATTCTAATCCCACTAGAATTTTCGGATCCGACATGCCTTTGAAATTCCTTGTCGAAATTAAAAGGGTTCGCACATGTAATCGATTTGCTACTTGTAATCGTTGCTTTTTATCGTTGAATATAAGACATGGTTCATCATCGTTAACCAAATACCAAAGGGCTTTGCGTTAGTTTGTACCCACCTTCGAAAAAACTATGGGCCAACCAGAGAGATTGTGTCGATGAAGGGTTACGGATTCGAGTTTTGGCTCGTGCTCCGCTGGGCTATGAGAGTTGTCGATGCTATTCTTTGTAGGGTGGACAATGACTGATCCCGCCAGTCTAGATCTTTTACGGATCATCTTAACCAAATTGTAAATTGTAGGTCAAACAATCAGGTATATTATTCTTTCATTTTGTTGGTTTTGTATTTTATTTGGTTATTGACATGTAGTTGTTTTTTTTGTTTCTACTTATGGTTTGTTTAATCAAACGGTTTAGTTTATGATTCAATGACTCATTGTTGTTTGTCAGATTTAGGTTTGATTATAAGAGCATGGGGTACGGTGGTGCCATTGTTTGGCGCCAAGCTTCCAGCCGAGAAACACCAACGGCGTACCATACCGGCCCTCGCACCGTTGCAACCAGCCACGCCATTGATTTTTTTTTTTTGTGTTTGTTTGTGTTTTTGTGTTTGTGTTTTGTGTTAGTGAAGAGTTTTTTTGTGTTTATGTAGTTTTTTTTTTGCAGGATTTTTTTGGAAGAAGAGAGACGAGAAAGCCAGATGTGGATGACGACCGGTGTGTTTTTATTTTATTTTATAACTTTGTAGTAAAATTGTCTACATTATTAGTCCCTGGTGCTTTATTATATTGCAAAGTTATTTTTTTTACATAATATTTTTTTTTTATATAGTGTATGTTTTATTTTATGTAAATGAAAAAAAAAAATATTGGCCAACGGCACCAGATTTCTAGTGCCAACGGATACCTGTCAAAATGTGATGCCAAAAGGTTTCTGGTGCCGTTGTGTTTTTTGCTGACGTGACATCACTTTTTGACTATTTTTGCTAACGACACCACTGTACCCAGCTCTCTAAGTGACGAATAATATGATGTAAACTGTGTGTGATGCATCATGTATCACATTTTAATAAAAGAGCTCTTGATAAAATGTATATATACTCAACCGCTCATGCTAAGTTTGTTTGTTATTAACAAGAAATAGGTGTCGTGATTCGCGACGGATTTTTTTTTTTTTTTACATATTTAAGAAACTTTTTCAAAATCGTAGTATACAAACAAACTATTTTTATTCCTTCGAAGGCACTGTTTTTTGAAGATGTAGTTTCCATGTCTTTTCATTGGTGTCGGTATAGATGTAAAACGATTGGCTCAAAAACCCGAACCTGATTACTTTGTAATTGCTAGCTTCTTGCTAGTTTTGTTTTAATAAAATCGCCGTTAAAAAAAAACAAACTATTTTTACTAGGGTGTTTTGGATTTGTTATTAAGATGGATTAACTCTATAAGGATTGAGTTTGGTTCGTTTGATTTGGTTGGGATGTTTGTTAAACCTAATGTTTTAAAATCCGGGTTTTTAGTTGACCCGATTTTTTTTTTGAACAGAGTTGACCCGGTTTAGTAACCGGTCCAACCGGTTGAATCGCCGGGTCAAACCGGTTCTATACATATGTATATTTTTTTCATATATTTAATATGTAGTGTTGTATGATCTCATAATTTATCTTACGTTCAATTGAACCGATGAAAAATATTGAGCCTTTATTAGCTTTAGTTTTTTAGTTCTATATATATATAATTATATATATTCCATTTGATATTATTCAGTTACAAGATAAAATCAAAGATCTTGAAAACGTTGTTTGTAAAATGGGCAGATCAAATGACACACTTCGGTTGCTTACACATGAACAAAAAGCTTTTCGGGATAACTTACGTAAGTTGGGTGTGGGATATAACGGTTCTTGTGTTCTTTCACAAGCTTATGCTAAAATTCCTAAGTTGTATCGTGCTTATGGACTTTGTGATAAAAATGAACAACTGCATGTGTTTGATTCTAAGGAAACTCTTGAGGATGCTGAAAAGAGTCAATTAAAAATGAATGAGTTTCAAAAAGATGAAAAAATTCAAGAGTTAAAGCAACAAGAGTCAATTACAAAAAGATGAAAAGAGTCGTGGAATGGATATTGATTCGATTGTTTGTCCCATTTGTAATGCCGGTGTGGAATCGACAAACCATATTTTTTTTCAATGCGTTGTAGTGAGACAGATTATGCGTAAGATATCTTCTTGGTGGAATATCGACTATTCGGATGTGAATTCTTACGAGGAATGGCAAGTTTGGTTGGTTTCTATTCGGATTCAATCCAAACTCAAAGGCGTTCTTGAGGGTGTATACTATGGTTTGTGGTGGTATATGTGGAACTTTCGCAACAAGCTTCTGTTTGATAAGAAGATCCCTGAAAAGGCGCTGATATTTGATAATTTAGTTTCTAGTTCTTTTTATTAGTGTAAATTCAGATGTAAAGCGTCGTTCAAGTGGGACGATTGGCTTAAGAACCCTTATATTGTTCTTGTTTGATCTAGCTCATTGCTAGTGTTTTAATAAATCGTCGTTCAAAAAAAAATAACCAACGTATATAATACGAATTACGGCTCAAATTCCAACATTAGAAAACCAAAAAGACTAAACAAATCCAAATAAGAATTCTTCAAAACCAAAATCCAAGCAAATATCAAATTGCCATGCACCAAAGTTAGTGGGGTAGGCCCATGCAGAAGCAAACCAAATCGATTCACCAAAACAAACTAAATATACCAAATCGATTATAATAGCCGAAACCTATTCAAAAATCCCAATAGCCAAAAAATACCACAACCTGTTGAAAACCAAAACTTCGAACAAAAGATTACCAATCGATAGCAAAACCAAACGAAAGCTAAATCCCAAACACGATCAAATACAAACAAAACCCAAATCAACTTTTTTTTCCTTTCTTCTTCATGGCTAAACGAACCTGGCTCTGATGCCACTTGTTGGTAATCAAAGACGAAACAAATAACAAATTCGACAAACGAAGCGGAAGCTTTATTCAAATACCAAACCAAATAACAAAATCAAATTCAAAGGTACCAAACCTTAATTCCAAAAGGTACAAAGAAAACTAATGACATTGACCTCTATTTATAGGCAACCAATTATCAAAAACTACCAAATTCTAAACCAACACAAACTAGGAAACAAATAAAAAACTAATATCTATCCAAAAACCAAATTTACGAAACCAACCCAAAAGTTTAAGTCACTTTCTAACAATTTACATTCAATATTTGATGTGCTACATAATGTAATAATAATCTTGAGACACAATGTGTACAAGCTTATATTCATATAATAAACGTATATAAAACCACAAGTCTCAAAATAATACAAAAATTAGCGGCTTAGAAAATTAAATCACATGACCTCCTAAGTCCACAAATAAGCTTAAAGTAACAAGCATCCCAATCAAATTTAGGTTTAACGAACATCCCAACCAAATCAAACGAACCAAACTCAATCCTTATAGAGCTAATCCATCTTAATAACAAATCCAAAACACCCTAGTAAAAATAGTTTGTTTGTATACTACGATTTTGAAAAAGTTTCTTAAATATGTAAAAAACAATTTACAATTTGGTTAACGATGATCCGTAAAAGATCTAGACTGCCACCCCACAAAGAATAGCATCGACAACTCTCATAGCCCAGCGGAGCACGAGCCAAAACTCGAATCCGTAACCCTTAATCGACACAATCTCTCTGGTTGGCCCATAGGTTTTTCGAAGGTGGGTACAAACTAACGCAAAGCCCTTTGGTATTTGGTTAACGATGATGAACCATGTCTTATATTTAACGATAAAAAGCAACGATTAAAAGTAGCAAATCGATTACATGTGCAAACCCTTTTAATTTCGACAAGGAATTTCAAAGGCACGTTGGATCCGGCAATTCTAGTGAGATTAGAATTTTGGCATCACACCTTTGATGCCAATTTATAATCTCACTAGAATTGCCGGATCCAACGTGCCTTCAACAGCCTGCAGCAATGACTTGGTATCTTTGATGGAGTTAAACTTCAATTGATGTTCATTAGGGATGCCCATCAATAAAGTGCTTCTTGCCTTTAACTCTAACCTCCTTTGTGCCTTTTCTTTAGCAGTTGTAGGAGCAATTATAGTCTCAACACCTTCAATAACTTTTGTTATTAGAGGTGCATTACCATTCTATGATGACTTCCAAAGAGATAATCAATTCATCTCGATTGTAATATTCCATCATCATCTCCCAAGCTCATACTCACTGGTATTGAGCATTTAGCACTCTTTTGATGCAGCCTACCAAATGGTGCGAGTCTTGATCCATGTCTTCTTAGCAAAGTTTCTCAAAGCAACAAGCTCTGATACCACTTGTTGATCCCAGTTAACATCTAATGATCGAATTCCTTAAGCTTGTTTAAGGTTTATTTTTGCATAGATAATCTAACAACAAAACTTAATATAAGAAACTTGTCTTTGATTAATATAAAGTTATGTAGAATTTAATCTTTTAATATAAGAAGAATTCTTCTAGTAACAACGCAAAAAATGTAATTCAACAATAAAAGCTCCAATCTTATTATTACAAATAATATGAATACTCTCCTATTATTAGGGTTACAAAACCTTGAAGCTATGAATTATACGACTAAGATACATAAAACTATATGCCCTAGGACCTCCTTTTATACGCCAAAGAGTCCTAGTCAATTTACAATATATTACTAAAACTTAGATTATTCTCAAAGATCTATTCTATAAATAACAATCCTTATCTCATAAGTAATCTTGATCTTCAAGCAATCTTTATCTTTCAACAGTTGTAGCCTTTTAGCAGTTGTAACTTTCAGTAGTTGTAACTTTATACTAGCAGCATTAACTCTTAACAAACAGTAGTAACTTATACGTTTCAACAGCATTTAACTTAGCAGCAGAACTTCAAAATCATCTAAGATAGTCTCGTTTAAATTTCAAACTTAAAAAAAACCCCCCCACAAACCATATTGAAAATGACAACAGTAAAATGAGGGTCTCACAAATAACTATACTATTGAGCATAAAGATGTAGTAGTTTAACCACTGAAATACATAATGCACAATAAAAAAATATCCCATAAGAATGGAAGTGTAAAGATACACACCCTAGCCCGCCGACCCAAATAATCTCATTGTTGCCTAAATCCACACAAACATGTGCATTGCAGGTGTGCAACTGGATATTAGGAATTAACCACACAATAGGACCCATGATTACCCTAATACAGCAATATAAACTTGGGAAAAATATTATACAAACTATATATAGGAAAGTTGAAACTCTTCTTGTAAAATTGCAGACAGCATAGTATAGTCAAGGCGGTGGTCGAGACCTTTTATTGTTTATAGCTTCGAGCATTCACACCGTTGGCTTCTTTCTTCAAGCTTCCAGACACCGCGTGGTTTTCTTCGGAAGTATATATTTTCTACAAAACAGCAAGAACAGTAGTTTAAGTATATCTTCAGCCAAATTAATTACCAACTCAATTTCATATTCATCGACCGAAAAGCATACATGCTTATACTTTTCGATCACGCTTTTCGCATGTCTAGAAGGAACAGAGACCTCGGGTGTTTTACGCTTCAGGGTAATATGTGGGAGGATATTCTTGGACTGTTCAATCGAATTGGCTGCATGGACATTAGACCTGAAGAAAATCATCCCAAGATATTAACATAGGTGGGTTGTTTTCCAATGTACACCAATGATTCCAATGTAATTAACGTTCTTTGGCAAAATACGTCATAACGTATTATCTTAATACCAAGCTATCTGCTCATGTAATTTTTTCATGGAAGGTGGTCTCATAATTTTCCACAACAGACACATAATTAGTTTGGATAAATATTTAGAGCAGAACGAAAGTCCAAATATAGATACCGAACTTGATTGCATTAATATGTTCATTGTTTTGGTCGTTTCCCCTTGAAATAGATTCCTCCGTTGTTGGACCAGTATCATGTACCACCGTTGTCATTAGTAGTTCAATTATGGGGTCATTCAATAATAAGTTACAAAAATTATAGAAGTGTTAAAGTTAAAGAACCTCAAGAAAGATGCAATATTTAAGCTTTTCAAGATAACATATCAAGAAAGGTATGAGCATATCGGTACAGAAGTCACAAGTTCACAAGATGGCGAAACGAGATTATGCTTGGTTGATGATCTTAATGTAACACCCCCATTTTTACAATATAGCAGCAGAAGCTAATCTGGGGTATTACTTTATGGAAACAACAATCATAATCATAGAAAACAACCCAAAAGAGACGTTTGTTCAAAAGATATATTATCATTCATTTCAAATCAGAGTTTTACAATGGCAGGTCCTAAAATCTAGTTACAATGTGAATGATAACAAGTTTTTAGCCATCTTCATGTTCATGCCACTCCGTGCCATAAGTTGCTCAATTACCTGAGATAAACATGCTAAAAAGTCAACACAATGGTTGAGTGAAATTCATAGGTTTGATAAACAGTTTGAATACAAGTCATAGTGTAATAATTGTACAAACACAATTATTATGAAAATGGTATTGTTATGATCTTGGGTCACGTTATTATATACCCGTTATTTGTAATAATTGCAACGAATACAATTATCATAGTAACAGTGTATTACTGCGTTATTGTCTTGTTTGGTCTGATAGTCATAGTCTTTGGTCTTGTCTGTTATAGTATAGTCTGGTCTAAGCTCATGGCACACAAACTGACTAGTGTATATATATATACCCAAAATAATGTGATATATATATTATCAAAACCACCTTCATGACCATGAAAAGCTTTAACGACTTTAACCCATAGATCATTTGGAGAAGTGAACAACCTTCAACGCCATTTTTGAAGAAGAGCAAGGTTAAAAGCTTTAAGACTACCAATGTTTAAACCTCCATTATCATAAGAATTTAAGATAATATGCCACTTGACCCATGCCATTTTCTTGCCATCTTGATTACCTCCCCAAAAGAAGTTAGACCGAATTCTTTCTAAATCATTGAGGACCGATTCAGGGGCTCTAAAAATTGAGAGATAATAGATGCCGAGACTTCTTAACACAGACTTGATAAGGGTCAGACGACCCCCTATAGAAAGGAGACTGGCTTTCCAAGTTGAGAGTCTCTAGCGGAAATGATCAATTAACATCTTCCAGCTGGCAATGGATTTCATGTTCGAGCCAATAGGAAGACCAAGATAATTAAAAGGGATATTACCTGTAATACATCCCGCGTTACTAGCCATATTATAAACCTCATCCTCGTTAACCCCAATACCGTAGATATTAGATTTTTAGATGTTAATCTTAAGCCCTGAAGCAAGATAGAAAACATGGAGAACACGAATGATGTTTTCCAAATCTCTAGCGTTCCAGCCAGTAGTAATTATCACATCATCTGCAAAGAAAAGATGGGAAATATTGATAGACGAGTTATTAATATTAATACCACTGATCAAACCATTACCCAAAGCATCAGCGAAGGCAGTATGAAGACCTTCCATGACAAGAATGAAGAGAAATGGAGATAGGGGATCTCCTTGTCTAAGGTCACGATTGATCGAGAATTCAGACGTATGGCTACCATTGACAATAATAGACGCTCTTGAAGATGAAAGGCAGGTTTTGATCCAAGAACGCCATTTAAGTCTAAATCCGAGACTATCGAGAATATGATCTAAGTAATTCCAGCTAATATAGTCAAAAGCTTTCTCAAAATCCACTTTAAAAATGAGAAGTTGTTTTTTTCTTTTTTTTGTGCCATTCTATGAATGCTGATTGCTCTTTTTACTAACAATCTTATCAATCACTTTAGATAATCAGTTTGCTAGAATCTTGGCAATGATCTTGTATTGGATGCCAATGAGCGATATAGGATGAAAATCAGTGATGAGAGTAGGATTGTTAACTTTAGGAATGAGGGTGAAGAAGGAGGAGTTAGCTCCATAAGGCATATCACATAAGGCGAAGAAGGAATTAATGAAATCGTGCACGTCATTCTTAATGATGTCCTAATATTTTTTCACAAAAGCAAAAGAAAATCCGTCAGGACTAGGAGCTTTACTACTACCACAATCCCAAACAGCCTCCTTGATTTCCTCATGAGTCACCAGTCTTTCAAGATAATCTCGATCCATGCTATTAAAGGTTATAGAATGAGGAAGGTTATGGAACAAAACCTAGGAGTCTTGGGCTTGGAATTTGACTTTGTAAAATTGAAAAAATGCATCTTTGATCAAACTGGGGTGAGTAATCCAATTGCCTTCAACCATAATACCATTGATCATCTGATTTCATCTTTTCTGATTGATTAACCCATGAAATCCATCAAAGCGAACTTATCTATGATTTCGAGCTCATGAAGAAGATTAAGGCGATTCTTAGTGTCAGAAGGCGAGGCGGAGCCCTCATCGATTTTCTTTTCAATGGAG
>BQNB010147108.1:4549-16483 GCA_026074375.1 Tanacetum coccineum
GGGGGGGGGGGGTGGTGCAAAAAATGGATTTCTGGGCCAAGATGGGTTCAGTTCCACTAAACTCATGCGAGCCCGGGCGACCTGCGGACACGAATGCAGCTCCGGTGGTTCGCCTATCTTTTTGCTACCAGTTTTTGTAAGGTTCCAGAATATTGTATAGATAGACCCGGCTGAATTTCAGCAACTATCTTTGGCTTGTTGACCAAGATAGGGTTTCCTATATATGGAACCGTCTCATTCAGTTTTTGATATACAGAAAACGAACTCCAAAATAAACCAAACGCAGCAGCTTTTGAGCGATCTTTCCAGCAGTTCCGGCGATCATAAACCTCGATCCTTTCCGTAATCTTTCAGGTCAGATTGTCTAGTCCGGCTGTACAACAGCTTTGGACGTTGTACCCTGGGAAACAGACGGCGAATCTGTTTTAAGGGAATCGTGTTAAACACGAGCCTCGTTCTTTTACTGCTTTAATTATCTGTTAATTCTTTCCGTTCATTTACTTGTTAACGTTATTCGATTTACGCTATTAAAAGTATGCAGGTTTCCCAACAGTACCATCATATGCTTTATAAAGTTGAAAAGCATGTATGCGTCTCTTGGCTCACATCCTCAAGATAAAAACGTTTATCATATTTCATTCAACTATTTCGAATAACGTAAACTTTATATGATACGTAGTATATCTTTTTCGTGTTTTGTTTAAATATAGACATATAATAAAAGGTTATTACTATAATAAAAATTAAATATCAAAACAACATTAAGTGAGAATATAATTAGATTAGATGGTTATGCCTATGATCATCTACTTCAAAATACGAATGAAACCATGTTGTTTCTTCTCATTCTAAAATAGCACCAATTTCGTTGAGTTATTAGCATACTTCTTTTGCTGTTTAGCATATGGGAACATGTGTGTGAAATTAATAATGTACAGACTATGATAGAAATATGTATGTGTTCAAGAGAGATATCTTCAAACATTCATTTAACAGTATCAACCATCGTCCGTAACAATAATAAAACACTTACTATACGTTCTCAAGAGGTATACTATCATTTCTTCTATGGAGTTTTTGTTAAATATCAAAACATCCTAGCATTAGAGTCTTGTAGAAAAGTTAACAACGTAACCGTTAAAGTATACATGCGTAGTTGACCGTAGGAAATTAAAGATATTAAAAATAAACAAACTTGATATTGGGTGCTCATTGCGATAAGAGATTTACATCTCCTTTGGAATCTACTAATCGATAACTTATACAATGCATAATCTTTTTTAAATGATTTATCCAAATTAGATGCTTGTGCATGCTTGTGAGATGATGCTCTAATATAGTACAAAATGCTTGTGAAATATATGATTTATTATGTGTGGGTACAATATGATATATTTTCTCTTAAATAGTGATGCAAGTGCAAGTTGCTGCACGATATTCATGCTGAGGGAATGACTTTGAGTGAAACTTTTCAAGTTGCTGCTATTATTGAAAAGTTACCTCCAAGCTGGGTAGAATTTAAAAACTACTTGAAGCATAAGCGAAAGGAGATGAGTGTTGAAGACTTGGTTGTTCGTCTTCGTATTGAAGAGGACAACAAGCTGGCTCAGAAAGACACTTATACACCTGATTCTGCCAAGGCTAATATGGTTGAGCATGCTTGGTCATCTTCCAGGTGTTTAATTCCAAGGGAACATAAGAATAGACAAAAGAAAAATGACAAGAAGGGCACAGGGAAGTCCTGAGTAACCTTGCTCCAACAAGCTGGATTGTGAAACAGAATTCCAGGGGACTTGCTACAACAAGACCAACCAGGTCACCGTGCTGCTAATTGCAAGATGCCGAAGCGGGTGAATCCACGTCAGGCAAATATGGTAGATGAGAATGTGGACATGATTGCGATGGTGTCTGACGTGTGTGCCATGATCTCTGAGGTTAACCTGGTAGGTACTAACAACAGTGGTTGGTGGATTAACTGGGGCAACTCGTCCTGTTGTGTGCTGCTTAAAAGTATGTTTCCCGCTTTCAGAGCGGTTGACAATGGACAAAATTTTGTATATGATGGCGCGCGCTCGCAACTGCTGATATCAAGGGTGAAGGAGATGTTATTTTGAAGATGACATCCGAGAAAGAGCTCAAGTTGACTAATGTCTTGTATGTTCCGGAGATTCGCAAGAATCTTGTGTCCGGTTGGCTGTTAAACAAGTTTGGTTTTCGTTTAGTCTTTGAGTCTGATAAGTTTGTTTTGTCTAAGAATCAAATGTATGTTGGTAAGGGCTATGCATGAGATGCCTTAGTTTAAACTCAATGTAATGGTGGTCAAGAATGATATCAATAAAATGAACTCTTCTGCTTACTTGATTGAGTCTTCTAATTATGGCATGGTCGTCTTGGACATGTAAATTTTAATTCGATGCGTCGTTTCGATTAAATTGTAATATGCATACCAAACTTTCGTATTGATTCCTAAATACAAATGTGAAACTGTGTTAACCAAACTTACAAGAACTTCTTTCAAATCGGTTAAGCGAACAACCGAACCACTTGATATGATACACACAGACATATGTGATTTGAAATCACTACCCACGAAGGGTGGCAATAAGTACTTTATCACGTTTATTGATGATTGTACCAAGTATTGCTATGTTTACTTGTTGAAAAGTAAAGATGAAGCTATAGACAAGTTTGTTCTATACAAAACCGAAGTTGAGAATCAACTTGGTAAAAAATCAAGGTTACGAAGTGATAGAGGAAGGTGAATACGTGGCACATTCGCCGAGCTTGTGCGAGTAATGGAATAAGACACGAGTTCACTGCTCCCTATTCACCTCAGCAAAACGGTATTGCCGAAAGGAAGAACCGTACCTTGAAAGAAATGGTTACTGCCATGTTGATTAGTTCTGGTATGAGTCCCAAGACAAGTAGGGAAGCATTCTGACGGCTACTTAACTTTTAATAAGATACCTCGTAAAGAAAAGGAAGAAGACCTCCTTTGATTATGATGGGAATAAAACCATCATATCAATACTTACGAGTGTGGGGTTGTTTAGCCAAGGTAGCTGTGCCAACTCCCAAGGCCCAAAAGATTGGACCTAAATCTGTGGATTGTATATTCATTGGATATGCTAAGAAAAGCACTGCTTATCGTTTCATTGTACATGAATCAAAAAATCCGGATATCCAAAAGAATACAATAATGGAATCTAGGAATGCTTCTTTCTTTGAAAATATATTTCCTTGTTTATCAAAGGGAATTGGAGCTCCATCGTAATTAGAATACACATTGTCCAAGATAAAGAGACAAAGAGATGAAATGATCTCCAAGGAGAGAGACAAATCAAAACGATAAGAATAAGTAGAACCAAGAAGAAGCAAAAGGGAAGAAAAACGAGAAATCGTTTGGACCCGATTTTGTTTCTTTTATGGTAGAAAATGAACCCACATCTTACCGAGAAGCGGTAACTTCCTCGGAAGGGCAACAATGGAGAGAAGCCATCAAAAGTGAAATAGAATCTATTTTACAAAACCATACGTGGGAGCTCGTGGATTTACCTCCTGGATGTAAACCACTAGGCTATAAATGGATCTTCAAGAAGAAGATGAAAGCTGATGGCACCGTTGACAAATATAAAGCAAGATTGGTAATCCAAAGGATTAGACAACGAAGGTCCTAGACTACTTTGATACTTATTCGCCGGTTACGCGAATAACCTCGATTAAATTAAAATAGCTAAAGCCTGCATTAAGAAATTTGGAAATTCACCAAATGGATTGAAAACGCTTTTTCAAAAATGGAGATTTAGAAGAAGAATATATATGAACCAACCTGAGGGTTCCCATAGCTCCTGGACAAGAGGGAAAGGTTTGTAGACTTGTTAAGTCATTATATGGCTTAAAGCAAGCTCCAAACAGTGGCATCAAAAGTTGACCACACCATGTTAGAGAGTGGATTCAAAATTAATGAATGCGACAAGTGTGTTTACGAGAAGACACAAGTTCAATATGTAATTTTGTGTTTGTATGTCGATGATATTGCTTATCGTGGGCAGCAACGACAAGAATTTAGATCCACTAAAGACATGTGAGAATCAAGTTTGACATGAAGGATAGGGTTTGGCTGAAGTGAGCCTTGAATAAAGATCCATACGAACCTCAGAATGGACCTTGTGTTAAGTCAAGCACGATTACGTGACAAAATTCTAATACTCATAATGCGAGGGGATTCCGCCAAGCTAGAACCATTGACACCAGTTAGCTCATCTAAAAAAATCGAGGCTTAGTAGTGTTTGCCAATTAGAGTATTCAAGGATTATTTGGCATGTTAATGTATTTAATGACAGGTACCCGACATGACTTAGCATATGTTGTTAGTAGGCTAAGTAGGTATACTAGTAATCCAAGTGATGCACATTGGAAACTATAACGAGGGTACTCATATTTGAGATACATCTGATTATGGACTGCATTAATGACATAAAAAAAAAAAACCCAAAAGAAAAAACCCAAAAAAAAAAAACCAAACACCCGCCACCACAAAAAAAAAAAAAAGAAAAAACAAAAAACAAACGACATCCCGCTGTTATCGAGATACAGTGATGCAAATTGGATATCTGACATAAAGGATTCTAGATCGACTAGTGGATATGTGTTTACACTAGAAGGGGCCGCTATATCTTGGAAGTCTTCCAAGCAAACTGTTATAGCTAAATCCACGATGGAATCAGAATTTATCGCGCTAGATAAATGCGGAGAAGAGGCGGAATGGCTACGTCAATTCGTAGAGGACATACCAAGGTGGCCTAAACCGGCAACGGCCATTAGTATACATTGTGACAGTAAATCGGCCATGGGAAGAGCTAAAAGTACAATGTATAATGGAAAGTCCAGACATATCCGTCGTCGACATAACTCGATACGACAACTACTCTCAATGGAGTTATCTCGAAATTGACATGTGGCGCAAGGATAAATCGCGAATCCGTATATATCAAAAGGCTAAGCAGAGAATTAGTAGTATGTCATCTAAAGGAATGAGACTAAAAGCCTTTAGGAATGAGTTTCCTATGAAGAGAAAACCTAACCTAGTTGACTGGGAGATCCCAAGATCTAAGTCAATAGACAACCTAATCATAGAAATGTGGGGGAAGTCACGTCAATGTGGGGGGAGTTACTTATCTTGTAACCTCCTAGCCCATTCCTATAACAAATGAACTTGTTGAGAGGTCAAACATATGGCTTTAAATGGTTCAGGATGAATCATAAAGCAAAAGATTCTAGATGATATCTGAAAGTAATATGTTTTCTAATGATTCAGGATGAAACACCTATGTGAGAAGAGAAGTGGGGTCGCTTCGAAGGGAATTGCGGGGCGTAATTCCTAAAGCCTTAGCAGAACCAGGCTATGCTCATACCATGACGGCACGACTATGAGGACTTGACAAGGTCAGGAGAGTTCCTGTGTGAGTTTGAATTGTCTCGTCTACATAAACGGGTGTTAGTCAAAGAAATCCGCGTCTACTCAGACTAGTGAGACTATGAATCTACAAGGAAAGGTTCAAAGGGTTCCCACACCTACTATCCTATGCAGGACCTTACCGCAGAAATTTGCCAAAATTTTCGGGTGTATTTGACCATCTCCATCTCATGTGGGGATGTTGGGAAAAATTGGTTTGCAACGTTAGGATGTGCAAACTTTGACACTATTAATATTTGTAGATGTTAGATATCTTTTCTTTAGATTGGGGCTTTGCGTTCTCCTCCAAGAGAGCTTTGCAATGAGCTAGAGTGTGTCCAAAATGAAGTAAGTATGAATTTTCAGCAACTATCTTTGGCTTGTTGACCAAGATAGGGTTTCCTATATATTGAACCGTCTCATTCAGTGTTTGATATACAGAAAACGAACTCCAAAATAAACCAAACGCATCAGCTGTTGAGCGATCTTTCCAGCAGTTCCGGCGATCATAAACCTCGATTCTTCCCGTAATCTTTCAGGTCAGATTGTCTAGTCCAGTATGGGTTCGGTTCCACTGAACTCATTCGAGCCCGCGCGACCTGCGGACACGAATGCAGCTCCGGTGGTTCGCCTACGCGCCTATCTTTTTGCTACCAGTTTTGTTGTAAGGTTCAGGTTCCAGAATATTCTTGAGGTTCAAATGTTGAATCTATCAACAATTCAAAATCGTGTATAGATAGACCCGGCTGAATTTCAGCAACTATCTTTGGCTTGTTGACCAAGATAGGGTTTCCTATATATTGAACCGTCTCATTCAGTTTTTGATATACAGAAAACGAACTCCAAATGGACTTGTGTTAAGTCAAGCACATTACGTGGACAAAATTCTTAATACTCATAATGCGGGGGATTCCGGCCAAGCTAGAACTCCAATTGACACCAGTATGCATCTATCTAAAAATAGAGGCTTAGGTGTTGCCCAATTAGAGTATTCAAGGATTATTGGCATGTTAATGTACTTGATGACAGGTACCCGACCTGACTTAGCATATGCAGTTAGTAGGCTAAGTAGGTATACGAGTAATCCAAGTTATGCACATTGGAAAGCTATAACGAGGGTACTTCATTATTTGAGATACAGTCGTGATTATGGACTGCATTATGACAGACATCCTGCTGTTATCGAGGGATACAGTGATGCAAATTGGATATCTGACATAAAGGATTCTAGATCGACTAGTGGATATGTGTTTACACTAGGAGGGGCCGCTATATCTTGGAAGTCTTCCAAGCAAACTGTTATAGCTAAGTCCACGATGGAATCAGAATTTATCGCGCTAGATAAATGCGGAGAAGAGGCGGAATGGCTACGTCAATTCGTAGAGGACATACCAAGGTGGCCTAAACCGGTAACGGCCATTAGTATACATTGTGACAGTAAATCGGCCATGGGAAGAGCTAAAAGTACAATGTATAATGGAAAGTCCAGACATATCCGTCGTTGACATAACTCGATACGACAACTACTCTCAACTGGAGTTATCTCAATTGACTATGTGGCGTCAAAGGATAACATCGCAGATCCGTTTACAAAAGGCTTAAGCAGAGAGTTAGTTAGTAAGTCGTCTAAAGGAATGGGACTAAAGCCCTTGAAGGAATGAGTTTCTATGAAGGAAAACCTAACCTAGTTGACTGGAGATCCCAAGATCTAGGTTCAATAGGACAACCTAATCATAGAAATGTGGGGGAAGTCACGTCAATATAGGGTGTTACTTAAAATGTGTAACATCCTAGTCCATTCCTATAACAAATGTGACTTGTTGAGGTTAAACATATGGCTTTAATGATTCAGGAAGAAATTACAAAGCATAATGATTCAAGATGAAATCCCAAAACATATGTTTTTAATGATTCAGGATGAAATCACCTATGTGAGAGAGAAGTGGGGTCGCTTCGAAGGGATTTGTGAGGGGCGCAATTCCTAAGAGCTCTTATAGAACCAGGCTAGTGCTCATGACCATAACGAGCACGACTATGAGGACTTGACAATGTCAGGGAGAGTCGTGTATGAGTGTGTATTGTCGTCTACGTAAACAGACTTTGAGTTCAAGGACATCGCGTCTACTCAGATCTAGGAGGCTAAGTGCATCTCACAAGGGAAGGATCAAAGGGGTCACACCTACCTATCCTATGCAGGACTCAACCGTAGAAATTTTGCCGAAATTTCGTGTGTTTTCGACCGATCTCCATTCATGTGGAGGATTGTTGGAAAATTTTAGTGAAAAATGTGTTTTCACTAATTTTGGACATAGATAATTATTAGTAAATATAATTATTAAGTGTAAGGCTTTGTAACAAGCCATTATATATCCAAAAATGAAGTTAGTGTGAATGAGATATTGAGTCTCAAAGAAGGGTAGTTTTATCCGATCTATCGAGTCTCAAATACAGGCCAAGTGAGAGAGAATGAGGAATAATGGATTCTAACATACAGTTACGAGCCCTCGTTTGTAAACTTAGCGAAACTAATAAGTATATCTTAATTGACATTGAATATGGCTTGTTATTATTATGTGTTCTTACAAAATTTATAACAGTAAAATGAATGGGGACCAGTATTGAACAAATTTAATTGGCGGTTAATTATTTGACTCAAACGTGCTTTATAACAGAAAATTTAATGAATCAATATTAAGCTTGCAATTCTAATTAGACACTCTATGATTGCACCATTACAACCATAGTGCCTGTAAAATCTCTGTCTGATATAAGATAAGACATTGCAATACTCAAACTATACCAAAGAGAAACCAGACAGCAAAAAACACCACAAGACGAGAAGACAACAGTCTCCATTAACCAATTTTTCCCTTCCACAGTCATTGTCGATCAGAAGCACTCTGTTTGTCGCGCCGGAGTGATATTCAGCCAGTTAGTCAGGTCCCGGCTGTACAACGCTTTGGACGTTGTACCCTGGGAAACAGACGCGAATCTCGTTTTACGGGAACGTGATTCAACACGAGCCTCGTTCTTTACTGCTTAACTTTACGTGTTTTTACTTTACGTTCATATTACTGTTAATTATAACGATCTACGCCCTATTAAAAGTATGACAGTTTCCCTAACAACACGTTGGAATAACTTAGACTCTTTTCCAGATGTAATCACATCTCCTTCTAACTGATATTAGCAGTTTAGAGTTCCACAAAATCGTTCTCATCATAATCCAAAACAAACTCTATCACCATAAATATGACATGATCCCGAAAGTGCGAACCTACATTTCCTAAGATCGGATTCCCTCATGGCCTTCAGTTTTCATGTCACTCAGACACTATAACCGCATATTTTAGAACACAACCAAGGTTTTCTAAATGCAAATCAAGGCTCTACCGTACACACGTAACTCAGAGAAATTGTTTCTCACCCTTTAACAGGTTCCCAGAGCAATCCTTTAGATGTCACATCGTGGACATTCAAAGGTTAATATGAGGTCCGCATGCGATTATTTGAGTAAACAACTTTTGCGGTACTACATTAAACAACGGCTGAATCACATAGTGTTTCCTTAACAAAAAATGAAACCATATACTTTTGTTTAAAACCTACTGTTTAGTAAATCCTTATACAAAACCACTTTAAAGGAAGTCTTTCGACTAAACAATAAAACAATGTCGCCTATTACATAAAGTTTTTAACAAAAAACACATATGTAATATGATGTTGTTAATTTTCATTAATAAGATCTTATTAGATATGTTTTACATTATCTATTTCTACAATGAAACTTTACAAGGTTTCAGTAGATCTACTCTTTTAAAGAAACTCAACAAGGTTTCTATAGATATACTTTTAAACTTCATAAAATCTTAAGAATTATAATCTAGTATTATAATTAAACTCACCGGTTAAAAATAAACTAGACATGTCAAATAAACACTTTCACATGATGGTTTTGTAGTATTGTAACCCCAAAAAAGTGAAATACACTGCTGGTTCACTGTCTGGTAAGCTTTAAAACCGGGTGAAACTCTCAGATCCGTAAGCAAGCCGGGAAGTTGATGTATATTATGTCATGAATGAGTTTAGAGTTTAATGTGATAGAATTTTGTCCTAGTCATAAGATCAAAAATTGAAACTGAGTTGTTGAAATCACGCTATGGTCGAGGCTAGCCATGCAGCATATACTGATAAGGTTTTCATGAGTTGCTAGGTTATTCCACACTTCTAGAACTCATCGAAAGTAAAGATTTGTACGAGGTAACGTGTATGGACTTCGCTACCACAGATCCTGTGGACTGGTGGCAGCAACGAGAGCCAAAGACTATAACATAAGGTTGTACCGATTTCTGGTGTATGACCAATTAGGCTATAGGAATGGATCAATTAAAGAAAGAGGATAAAATAGGAAATATGAGGGAACCTAGTATGGATAAAAAAGGTAGGGATGAGAATAAGTAGGACTAGGACGGAAATGCTTTTTGCTTCTATTGTACCAAAGGCTTACAATGCGTTTTCTACACATACATATCTTTTCCTAAAATATCTCATACATATCACTTTAGCAGTACTAAAACAGACTAACAGTCATAACTAAGTCTAACAGCAGAAACTCATCTAGCAGTAGTAACAGTTGTACTGGCAGTACTAATATTACTCTAACAGTAGTAATGACTTAGAACATTTTCTTTGATCTTGAGCAGCAGCAGTAACCATAACTAGATGTTGTAACTTGAACCAGCAGTAGTAACAGTTAAGAATCCTTTTATTCCCAACATGTCCTAGATTGAATAGAGCACAAGGATCGGGAGGAAACCGTCCAAACCAAGTTTCTACTAATAACGGGGGTTAGGGTCGTAGAAACCAAGGGAACCAAGCTAGGGGTAGGGCATTCATGTTGGGAGCAGAGGAAGCTCGCCAGGATCCGAACATTGTGACGGGTACGTTTACTTTGAACAATCATTTTGCCACTAACTTATTTGACTCTGGTGCAGACTACAGCTTTGTTTCTACAACTTTCATACCTCTGTTAGGCATAGAGCCCAGTGAATTAGGTTTTAGATATGAGATTAAGATAGCTAGCGGGTAGCTAGTAGAGATTGATAAGGTTATTAAGGGTTGCAAACTAGAAATCGAGGGTCATGTCTTTGACATAGATTTGATACCCTTTGGGCATGGAAGTTTTGATATGATTATAGGTATGGATTGGTTGTCTAATCATAAGGCTAAAATAATTTGTCATGAGAAAGTAGTGAGGATACCACTACTAGATGGCAAAGTGCTTAAAGTCTTAGGAGAAAGACCGAAAGAGAAAGCGAGACTTTTGATGAGTGTTAAGGCTAGAGATAAGAAACAAGAAGAGATTATTGTGGTTAGAGATTTTCCCGAGGTATTTCCGGATGATTTATCAGGATTGTCACCTCTCCGAGAAATTGAGTTTCGGATTGAGTTAATCCCTAGAGCTGTACCAATAGCAAGGTCTCCCTATCATTTGGCAACTACTGAATTGGAGGAGTTGTCGGGACAACTCAAGGAGCTCCAAGACAAAGGTTTCATTCGACCAAGCTCATCGCCTTGGGGATCGCCGGTATTGTTCATTAAGAAAAAGGATGGTTCTTTTAGGATGTGTATTGACTACAGAGAATTGAACAAGTTGACTGTTAAGAATCGTTATCCGCTTCCTAGGATTGATGATCTATTTGACCAACTGCAAGGGTTGTAATTTTTCTCAAAGATAGATCTTAGGTCTGGATACCATCAGCTGAGAGTGCATGAGGATGACATTCCAAAGACTGCATTTAGAACTCGTTATGGACATTTCAAGTTCACAATAATGCCTTTGGTCTGACTAACGCACCAGCGATATTTATGGATTTGATGAATAGGGTTTGTAGGCCTTATCTTGATAAGTTTTTGATAGTGTTTATAGACGATATCTTAATCTACTCTAAGACTCGGGAGGAGCATGTAGAACACTTAAGGTTAGTCTTAGAACTGCTCAAGAAGGAGAAACCATATGCTAAATTTTCTAAGTGTGAATTCTGGCTAAGAGAAGTGCAGTTTCTTGGGCATGTGATAAATGGTAATGGGATTCATGTAGACCCTAGTAAGATTGAAGTTGTTAAGAATTAGAAAGCCCCTAGAACTCCGTATGAGGTTCGTTCATTCTTAGGATTGGCTGGATATTATCGTATGTTCATTGAGAACTTTTCTAAGATAGCTAAGACTCTTACTATCTTGACTCAGAAGTGTAAGACTTTCAATTGGGGTGAGGAACAGGAATTAGCATTTCAAACCTTGAAGGATAAATTGTGTAATGCGCCTGTTCTAGCTCTCCCCGATGGACCGAAAGACTTTGTGGTATATTGTGATGCGTCCGGGATAGGACCAGGCTGTGTGTTAATGCAAAGAGGTAAGGTAATAGCCTACGCGTCTAGGCAGTTGAAAATTCATGAGACGAATTATACGACCCATGATTT
>BQNB010147110.1:6244-16483 GCA_026074375.1 Tanacetum coccineum
TAGTTAAAAAAAGGGTAAAAAGGCCAAAGTACCCTGACATGTTGTCACATAACGGCAATTAATGTGGCCCGTTAAAGTGAAGGACCGGCGATACATAATGTTTCCCATTTAAGGATGGATGGTGAATTTTTTTTGGTCAAAGGACGAAACTTGTCGGTCAACGTATACCACAAGGACGAACGGTGTAATTTACTCTTATATATAAATTTTTTTATTTTTATAATGCATTTCTCTTCTACATCGAATTCAAATCTTATTTCTAATACAAGTTTAAATTCAAATCAAAATCCTAAGCCCAAACCATATACAAACCAAACAGGTCCTTATTGTTTTATTTTATACCATTCTAGTTTAAGACCCGTATAATACATGTGCTTTAAAAAAATTCTATGACTAATGACGCTATTCTTTTGATTGTTTCAAATATAAAATGATCATTTTTGTTATAAGAGTTTTCAGCATACATATTTTACAAATACGTTGCAGTAATATACTTGACCTTTTGAAATTTGATTCAAATAAATTTTAGCATAAGACAAATATTATATAATGTTTTTTTTTCTCGGTTGTATTTTTATTTGAGGCTTTGGATGGTCATGTTATGACACTTCAAGCCCCAAAGTCTAAGAAGAGACCAAATAACGTACCTCGTTATGTAAACATCTTGAAACGGTTAGGAAAAAGTCGCTAAAACGATCAAGAAAATACTGGTTGGGTCATGTACATTTGAAAAAAAAAAATCTGACTTTCTCTAGATAATTTGAGCATAAATGCGTCTTCATTTAACTGTCTTTAGAAAGGAGATTATATGCATTAGCTTTGTTTAGTAGACCATTCACTAAAGAAAAGTTCCTTGGTATATATATAGGGTAAACACCATAAATACTCTATGTACTAACTAAAATAAACCATTATGCTTCCGGTACTATTTTTTGACTCATTTTGATTATTGAAGTACTAGAAATGACTCATTCCACTTAATTATTAAGGGCAATTTGGTCATTTACTCAATCTTCATCTTTCACATCTGATAAACTTTATCAACCACCATTAATTTTGATTAAAAACTCATCAAACACCATCTAACAAGCCAAACATAGTGCCAATCACTTTCACTTATTTCCTAAATCATATTATCATTCAAATTAATCTTCTTATGCACATTATAATTTCAAGTTTAAAAATCTATTTTTGTCATAGATCCAAGTTCCACTCACCACCATTCAAACCCCATCTCTATCACACCACCACCACCTGCCGCAACCTCCGCTCCCACCTCTTCCCCATTCAAACCCCATCTCCTACTTCCCTTTCACCTCCTCCCCTTGAATACTCGGTTGTATTAAGGCAGTTGAAAATGTCTTTCTTCTGTTCGTTTGGTTTTGCAACTATTTTAAATTCTTTCATTCATTTGTAAACTATTTACATCCAACCTATTTTAAACTATTTCATTCGTTTAGGAAAATATTTAGGAATCATTATCACTTCCAAATACTTTTAAAAGTATAAAACATATCAGGTAAGAAAATTATTTATGTCCAGCTTGATTATGGAGGTTGGAGAGAGGTTGTTATCAGGGGGATGATGTCGAGTTATTCAGATTCTATGGTGAAAAAATGGGAGAAAGCGAAGATGGTGGTGGTGGCTAAAAGTGGTGCTGGTGGGTGGAGGCGGTGGTGGTGAATGTTAAAGAAGACACAAGGGTATTTAAGTCTTTTAATGAGGAATATGAAGCATAATGAGTCATTTGCAGTACTTCAATAACCTGAATGAGTCAAAAAATAGTACCGGAAGCATAATGGTTTATTTTAGTTAGTACATAGAGTATTTATGGTGTTTACCCATATATATTTATATATATATGTCCTTGTGGTCTTTCCTTGCAAAGTTATGACTACATATCCAGTATGACATGAAAATGCAATTTCATGTATTAAAACCAGTTTCTACTCTACTTTCATATTCATACATTGCAACTTTTTAAGCTATTAACCAATCATCTCAAAGTCTAAAATCAGAAATAAATGTATTTACATTAAAAATCTTATCATTCATACTTACAAGTTACAACCCACAACATTAATAATATACTACCTAAGTTCCACGATGTTAAACAACAAGCAAAAGAACCCGTGCGTTGCGGCGGAGCTAATTTTTTCCCGAATATTTTTTTTTACGTTTCGGGGGTTTTTTTTTTTGCCGATGCGTTATGGCGGGGCTAATTTTTAATATTTTCTTTTTTTGTATGATTCGGGGAAAAAAAATTTGCGTTGGGACGGACTAATTTTTTCCCGAATATTTTCTTTTTTTGGGACGGTTTTGTAAATTTTTTCCGGGAAATTTTGTGTAAGAAAATCATAAATAGTGAAAAGGTGAGGGTCCGTTTTGTTTTTTTTTACTTTGGGCAAGATTTTAGGCTATTTGGGGTTTTTTTTTGCGTTGGGACGAGTTAATTTTTTCCCGAATATTTTCTTTTTTTGGGACGGTTCGATATCTTTTTTTTGGGCTGATGAAGGTTTAAAATAAGTTGTGATACAATTTAAAAAACTTGACGTGTTTTTTTGTAATTTTTTTACGGGATTTTTGTTGTGTATGAAATCGTTTAAATAGTTAATGTTGAGGGGGGACCGTTTTGTATTTTTTTTACTTTGGGCCAGATTTCAGGCTAATTTTGGGCTAGTTTTTTTTTTTTTACTTTGGGCCACATTTTATGCGAATTTTAGGCTAGTTTGTCGACAAATGTGTATATTTTTAGTAATATTTTTTTTACATATGGCTTATGTGTTGGGCCTCATGTTTAAAGTGTTTTTTTTTTTGCTATACGGATTTTTTTTAATATAATGGGTTGTACGTTTGTGACTGTATCGATTATTTTAAAGTTATTAGGTATCGAAGAAGTTTCCGCGGGTATTTTTTTTATCTGAATAAATCGAAACTTTTGTAATATTTTTTTTCCCCTCCTACTTTGTGCATACAAATTTTAAAAAAAAAACAAAAACAAAATAATTAAAAAAAAAACTAAAACTAAAATCGGGCTGGCCCAAAATGGAAGCCTGTTGCTACAGCAAGTGGCCCGAAGTCAAAACGACTTCGTTTTTGTGCGTGAATGTGTATATTTATAATGCGTGTACACGTATATTGATCTCAATATCAACATTTTATAGTACAATCGTAATTAAATATCAATATTTTAGTGAAAAAATTACATCAAGAACTCAAGAACCGGCAAACCAATTGAATTCAAATTAAAATATCATTAAACATTATCTATCTTTTTTTTTTTGAACGGCAATTGTGGCTACATGGCCCCTCTAGCCCAGAAGGCGTAGCGAGCCCACACAACCAGGTTGGGTTCAGCCCAGAAAGCAATGGCACCCTTCCTTTTACGCACGCGAGAGAAAACCCTTATCGCCCTAGACAAGACTCGAACTTGAAACCTTGCCTAAGAGGGTAAAACCTCCATATCATTAGACCAGAGGCCCGTTGGTATTATCTATCATCTTTTAACAGTGTCATTTTCTTTTCAGGAGCTAAGGAAAGGCCTGAGTTAAAACAACATAAGGAAAGGCATTTTTTATTTTTTTTTAGAACGGCAACATAAGGAAAAGCATTTATAAGTAATTTATAAATAAAACAACAAAGGGATAAGTGATTGTTAAGAATGGGACAATTTCATGCCACCCTTTCTATGATCCTGTCCTAATTTGTCTTTAGGTCTCAAAGCCGACTCACCACTTGTTACATTGAAAAACTATGTAGGTATGTGTTCCCCACACGATTGATTGCATATGTTTTGTGATCTTTAAAAAATTGCACATGACTTACAGAAACATAGGTTTGTAAAATCTACCATATCTCAATCTAAAAGGTAAAGCGATTGTTTATTAAAAAAATAGGGAAGCGACAATATAGACTAGAAAGAGCGGCAACAATTATGACTTCTATTGTTCTACACGTCATGTGTAAGTGGGTTTCAGAATTTAAGCAACCATCCGGCATAAAAACTATTTAGTTACAACTTTAAATGATCAAAGTTATTAGACAAAGGCCACTAAAAGTGAAAAGATAAAATTTTCAATTTGTTAATTTTAGGGTTTATAAGTTGCATATTTGTTTTTGCAATTGTTGTTTTATAATAGGAATAAGCCTTTGATTTAATAGTGTGTTAATATGTTCATATAATTGAGATCACTTTGAGATTGGATTGTGTATTTGAGATTTCAAACGGCAGCTTAGTACCCTACATTGAGAAAGATGTGTTTGAAAGTATTTCCGATAAAGTAGTTATGAATAGGGGTGAGCATCGGGTCGGAACCGACCCGAACCGACAAAAACCGACCCGAAACCGAAACCGAGTTAAGGAATTTTGCAAACCGAGAACCGAACCGACAAAACCGTATATAAACCGAAACCGAACCGAATACGCTCGGTTCGGTTCGGTTTAGTAGTTCGAACCGACTAAATGTCGGGTTTGAGCCGAACCGAACCGAAACCGACTAAACCGAAATACTTATCCAAAACCGAAAACCGAACCGAATACGCTCGGTTCGGTTCGGTTCGGGCCGGTTTGTCGGGTCGGGTCGGTTTTCGGTTCACTTTGCTCAGCCCTAGTTATGAATAACTTTCAAGCAATGAAAAATTGCCGTGGTCCCTTGCCAAAGAAATGAGATGTTACTTTTATTTAGAACGACTATATGTCACTGTTTTGTTGCACTTATGTTAGACGGTATTCAACGTTTTCATCGCTTTTAAGACATATGCTATGTACCTGTTTGTTTGTTGCACTTTTGTGTTACACTTTTGCTTGCTACACTTCAGTTTGTGAACATGCATATTACTTCGCATTTGCCCTCTCAAATTTTTTTTCTCTGGTACCGCCCCTGATCTTAACCTCTTAAAAATCTCAAGAAATATTTCCTTTAGCATCTATGAGAAAGGTTTTTGGATCTACCTCACCATATATATCAATCTTGGTGCATACTTTAGATAAAGCTATAATTGACTCCAGATGCTATGCATGCTGAAAAAAAATATCATATCAATTTAAAACCATAACATCCAGTTAACTCACATTTTTTAGAAGCATACCAAAACCAACAGAATCGTCATATCAAATTTATATATCGGAATGGATAATGAATGTAAAACTCAAGAATTTTATGGTTGTTCGAGCTTACTAATGGTAAAGAATTTACATAAAGATTAGTGCTGGCATAGTGGGTCAGTGAGGCGTTATGGGCAATGGGTAGTTTTTTCGGCGAAAACACTTTTAGCCCAATTATTTTTATAATTTTGCAATCATAATAACTTTTGGTAAATTTGGATAGGAAATGTCTGCTTTTACCTTTGTTTTGACTCGTTACTCAACCCAACCCATTTTGAAACCTTGAGAGAAAACATACAACCAATTAGCTTTGGAATATTTTAAGAAAAATCTCGCAATTGCGATGGCAAATTAAGTGGAAAACAAAAAATATGTTTAATCGTTTGGCGTCAAGCTTAAGAAAAACTTTGACTTTTAAATTAGAAAGTACATACCTCAATCTTATAAAAATATCCTTCTTAATGCCTCTTGACCCCTCTTTAAGCTTCATTCTTTAGGCTTGCATCAATCATTTGAAAGGGATCTGGATCAGAAGTGGGGCTTATGATCATGATACAAAGACATAATACAAATAATGTTTAAAAACGTTATTTATATTTTTCGATCTCTATGTTTTGAAGATGACAAAATGTAAAAACGTTCACGATAAAAATAAACGTTTACATGTTATTAATCGTATACTTCCAATTCGACGTAAATCACTTAAGGTAAGAATAAACAAATCATTAAACATGATTAATGATTAGTGATCAAAAAAATAGTTTTTTCGTAACCATTACATTTCTACAAAAGTATTTTTACAAAATAAAAATATACAAAGTATTTTTATTTATAAAAGAAATGTTTTATTTAAATATAAAAATTCAAATCTGGTTTCCCCTCAAAAATGGAAGCTTCTACATCAGATTTTACTTTCCCCACTAAAAGACAAAAATAAGAGCGTCTACCTAGAGGTGGCCCCTGATAGGCAGAACGGCCCCCCGATATATCTAGGATCGCCGGGACCGCCTCTAGGAGACGTTGCCATCTGCTGGCTATAAATACTGCACTATTTCCTGCAGTTTTTCAGACCTCTTTGCATAGTTTTCTCAGATCTATTTCTCTCACTCAAACCTTTTTTCTCTCTTTAAAATTCTTGATCACTAATATAGTTTAATCTTGTTTCAAGTGATTCAATCTCATCTTCTTTCTTCTTCTATCAAGTGCAAGAGAAGAACACTAGTATTCGCCAAGAAACAAAGTGTTATAGATTAGTCTTTGATGAGGTGTTATTTTATACATCATTTCGGGGTCATTTAACCCCCTAAATCATGCAAATATGCCCAGATTATGTGCTTAATCGTTTGTTTTCAGGTTTTTAGCACTTGGATGACTTTTGGAGGAAATACACGTGACTTGGGCTCATTCGGAGAAGAAACGGACAAGACTACGACTCTACACCAAATCCTTGAAGAAGTTGTGCATACAGAGTATGGAGACGGCGCCGTGAGTTTCAAGCGATGGAGTCAGGACGTTTGAAGTGACGGTGTCAGAGATCTGGTGACGGCGTCAAAACGTGGCCGACCTAAAGAAACCCTGAAAGATTTTGTGTCACGAGATTGAGAAGATCATTTCACTTGCGAGCGAAGTACCAGATATTGTTTTGGTCATAACTCCTTCATACGAACTTGGATTTCGACGATTCAACAGCCCACGCGATCGCAACGAGAAAATCTACAACTACGTGGAAAATGACGCTGCGACGGCGTCGGGATTGCCGACCTAGGGTTTTCTTATAAATATAGCCTCATAACTTCGTTTTTATCAAGCCCTAAACCCTAGGGCCGACTAGAGGGTTTGGGTAGGTGTTTTTCCAGCTACTTAAAAGACCTAATTCAATCCATAAATATCTTGTAATGGTTTGATTATCACTTATATCTTAATTCATGTCTTCAAATTCTTTTTGTTGATTATGATTTCTATTGTTTGAGTATGCTTGGCTAATTCATTTAGTATTTATTTGGGTATGCATGAAACTTGTCATTAGTTGATTATATCTTGTTGTTTATGACAGATTTAATGAGTATAATTGATTATAGTTTATAATTCTTATTTCCTATTGCTTCTTGTTGATGAATGTGCGCATTAGGCTTTAGAAAACCAGCTTTTGTTTGTATCGATGTTGATATGTCTAGGGAAACGCGAGTGTGTGGAAAGAATACCATCGGTAACAGTCTTTATACTACCTTACCCCTTATATGGTTGATCCCTCTTAAGATATTTCAAATGCATGTAATGTACTCTTAGGGGCCTTGTAATATTCTTCATGCTACGTTACTTGTGTGTTGGCCTAACGGAATATTACATAGACAACGGGTTTGTGTAATTCGTTTGTGACCTAGGAAATACTTACACACTACATCTCAAGTGTGACAAAGCAATAGGTAGAATTGGATAGCTAGCAAGGAGTAGTGCATCCTAAGTAAATACGCTTCGTTGTATAATTGTTTCCTCGCTAGATTATATTAAAAGTAGAATTAGTTAAAACAAACCAACCTCTCAAACCATAGATTTAATTGCTTTCTATAAAATATAAAAACACAAAAATAATCTTCTCTCAACCCCTAGAATTCTGTTAGATTGTGATCAAACCTTCCCAACCTATTCTCTTAGAGGACGATAACAACCCCCGAGTCTTGCCTATACTTCTACTACAACGGTTAGGTACTCTGCCTAGGGAGTTGTAAAACTTCGTGTAGAAGTTCTACGATGACTGCATCAAGTTTTTGGCGCCGTTGTCGGGGAACACCATAGGTTTCGGATTTAATCTAGCTTAGGTCTACTCACAAGATTCCTATCAAGTGAGATTTTAATTTCGTGTCAATTAGCATTCTCGTAGTCTATCTCTTCTTTGTGTATTTGTTGGTAAATATGTCATTCCTCACCATGTTGGATGAAATCACACTTGAGTCGTTAACAGAAGAACAATTTGAGTGCTTCATAGAATATTACTGTGAAAATTATCTGGAAGATTATAAAAGGGACTTAGAGAATCTTAAGGAAGTATATAAAATGATGAATGGTGGAGTAGAATATCCTTACACACAAAATGCCTCCCCTAGTGAAATTAAAGAACCATATGAGCCTTCACCTAGGATGTATTCGTATGAACAACCTTCGTGTTTAGGATCAACTTTTGTTGGTGAGACCCTTAGGAAAAGTGACCAATTGCATCAAACTTTTGAGAAGAGCTCCATAGCAATGACCCGTAAGTTAGATGACATGATAGAATTGCCTAAGTCACAACCTAAGAGAACACATAACGAGGATTTAGAATGTGAGATAGTTATGGTTAAGATGCCTAAGTGCATGGCATGGTTAGATGATGAGCCCATAGGTAATCTAGATACGATGGAGGATAAGGCGAAAAATCCAAGCCCATAAAGTACCCCCATAGGTCCTCTCATCATTGGAGGTATACACACTATCCGTGACTCACCCGTAAGAAGTAGAAGAGACTATAGAAATCCCAAATGGAGGTAGAACATTTGGACCACATCAAACTAGAGGATCTAGGCTTAAATACTAATACTTATGACCTCTTTCTTAGTTCTAAGGGATTTCCTAGTGTTGATGAATCGGAGCCTCAACCTTTACTCAATAGTCCATCCTTAGATGTAAGTCTAGGAGACGTAATAGGCCCCGAACCACCCATCAAACCACATAGTCCCAATAGTTCTAGGATGAAGGTAGTAGATTATATAACAACTCAAACACCGCCTTCACCTCACGTGGTAAATTCTCGTCCTAAGGGTGTGTATAGTTATTGTAACCCAGGTATAGATGACCCTAAGAGACATTATGGATTTAAACCGGGTTTATTAGGAAAAAGTGCATCCCTAGGTGTTGATATTTCAAATTGGGAGATGTTTGATGATGATTGGGGATTAGAATCTAAGGAGGTTTCTCCTTTGGAGAAGACTTAGTTTATTTGATAGGTCAAATGAAGTAGAGAGAGGTAGAATTCTAGTAGCACATAGTTTAGAGCCTATTCTTCAACAATAAATTTCTCAACGTATGGCTCCTTCTCATCCAAATGGTTACTCTTACGCATATTACTTGGTGTTATATTTATGCTTGGAAGAAATTTGTATTGTACGTTACTATCACGACTTGAATCTAAGTGTGACGAAGGAAAAGTCACGTAAGGACATGTGACTTCGAGTCTAGCTATGAGACTCGTTAATAAAGAAAAGCGCTTCTTGGGTGGCAACCTAATTTACTTTTCCTGCATATTAGGAGTGTCATGTGTGTTTTAATTATTTTCCATTTATTTTATTGTGTTTGAATTATCTTGTAATCATGCTTTGTATTGCTTTTAACTTCGTCTTAATTTCAATCAAAGGTATTTTGCAAACAATAAGTGTAGGGGAAATATCCGGTTTTTAGAACCAAAATTCAAACATGTTAAATGAATTGTTTAGATTAATTCGCGTCAGTATCGAGTCATATGATTGAGTTATAAAATCTCAGGTTTTATGCAGCCATTTATACAAAAACTAACTTATAAATCAAGTACAGGAAAGTTTCATCAAGAACAAAAATCCGTTTTCATAGAACATGGAGACGGCGTCACAATTAACAAGTGACGCCGTCACTACGACACCTGTGACGGGGTCACAAAAAACCCCGACGGCGTCAAACGCCCAGGTCCAGAAAACTTAAAGTTTTTAATTATTTTTGAAAATAAAACTTGCATAACATTTAATATATGTATTCTTCTGTATAAACCTGCAAAACCTGATGAGTTTAACAATTCTTTCATCCTATCTATCGAGTCGAACCCTAAATTCATTTTGTATTTTTTTAAATCGCACATTTTATGCTTGGTATAGTTGTCTTTGTCTTTGATTACAGGTTAAATTTGATGAGAAGAAGCTTGGAAGTTCTTAGGATGATTTCATAGGATGATTCTTAGAGGACGATTTAGCCAGTTATCATACATTTCTTCTCCATCATTGAGCAAACCAGGGGAGTACTAGTTTCTTTTCCATTGTTTTCTTTTCCCTTTATTTGTTTTTATGGGTACTTCTAAAGAACATTGGAGACAATGTTCAACTTAAGTGTAGGGGATAAATAAGTCTTAGAAACTATTT
>BQNB010147111.1:6133-16483 GCA_026074375.1 Tanacetum coccineum
CCTTGCATCAGTAATTGAACTCTCTCCCATAAATCTTTATCCACTCTGTGATGATTCACAAGTGAATAGATATCAGCAGGGAGACCTTGAAGAATGATATTGGTAGCTTTCATATCACAATCAGCTTGAATTTTCTCAACAGCAGATAATTCAACATATTTCTTAGTTCTGATCACACCATTCTCTTCCACAATAGGCCAAATGAGTGGACCATTTTTAACTGATTCAAGTATCATTCTCCCCTGTTCTCTATTTTGCATGTAAAGTTCCATTTGACTTTTCCAAAAATCATACAAGTCCTTGTCTAACATAGGTGGACGATTGTCAGCACAGGAGAGTATCATATATTTTGCAAGAGTATTCTTTTGTCCAAGTGGAATAATAGAATCCATTTCAATTTGATGAGAAAAGATAATCTTTTGATCGTTCAGTGATAAGAGGTTGTTGTGATAAATTGATGTTTGTTTTAAGTGAATGAATCTTAGGATTACATGGGATTTTACAATTCTTGATAAAACCGAGAAAATAATTGAATACTTCATGGGATTTTACAAATCACAGAAAAACCGTATAAATCGCTGGTATAAATCGCTGGATTGAGGACAGGTATAAAGCGTTGTATTAGGTAAGGTATAAATCGCTAGATTTTACACTATGTAGAAATCGTTGAAAGTTTACACGTATAAATCGCAGGATTTGAACCATGTATAAATCGCCGAAAATGCACATGTATAAATCACTGAAATTCCTTACGTATAAATCGCTGGATTCAAGTACGTATAAATCGCAGGTATGTTTACACAATGTATAAATCGCTGAATTCAAGTACGTATAAATCGCTGGATTTAAAAAACGTATAAATAGCTGGATTCAAGACGTATAAATCGTTGGATTCAAATAGTGTGTATAAAAAGCCGTCTTTAAACACTTCAAATCACTTAAAACATAATTTTTGACTTTTATACTTGAAATCACTTGTACTTCTAGCTATTCTAACACTATGTGAACCTTAAAAACACAAACTTTATGGATTTAAACACAAAAGAATTCCGAATCAAGATTTTGACTCAAAAACAAGTTATAACCAAAATACTCAAAAAAAAGTACTAATCTTTATGGTTCTTTAACACACAAAGGATGAAATCTTTTGACTATGTTCGAACCAAAACACACGCACCAAACAAATAACAAACGCGCACACAACCAAACTATATCCCTCATGGCTCTTGATACCAACTGTAGAATATTAGATTTTCTAATCTTAAACACAAAAGAATGAAGAACTAGAGAGAGAAAGATGGGGTGAACACTTCTAGTGAGAGAAAGGAAAATGAACAAAATTAGATTAAGAAAAGTGAACAACCAACCCTCTCCATGGTATGGAGAGGGGTATAAATACTCATACATTGGCTGGTCATGGTGTCTTTGATGGGCTAACCATGGGCCTTGGGCCTTTCTAGCATACTTAAGTTCTAACAACTATACTACGAGCCCAACTTTACAATATATATAGAAGTGACCAATACTTTCGTATTCCTAACATATGTATATGAATATGTATTGAAATTCTTAAGCAAAATCAATGGCTGAAGAACAAGATGAACAACAACAACAAAACCTGCTTGATGCTGAGCTAGTTCCAATCAATGAACAAGTAAAGATTGAAATAAGCAATTTCAGGATCCCTTTGGAGAAACCTCAGCCTAATGTTATATACAAAGTGTGCTTGGAGATTCCAAAGTATTTCTCAGTCTGCAATGCCTTCATTACTACTGCAGATGCTCTAGAAATCTATATGCAATAGTTCTAGTATTCTGTTACATATGATTTGACTGCCAAAGAATACTTATTCAAGATTGATGATCAGGACTTTAAAGTGGATGCAAACTTAATTCGTAATACCTTATGGATAACTCCCAAAGACCTTGATTATCCTTTCACTCCTGCTACTCCTGAGTAAGAGATCATCTCATTCATCAACGAGCTTGGATGTTCTAATAATATCAAGAAAATATCTGCTCTTAGAACCAATGATATGTTCCAACCCTAGAGAACATTCTTGACCATGATAAACAAGTGCTTAATAGGGAAGGCTACTGCTTATGATCGTCCAAGACTTCCTATACTTCAATTATTATGAGGAATGGTTACAAGCAATAATGTTGACTTTGCTGATCTCATTTAGGAAGAATTCAAATACCAAATTAAGTCCATGAAAGTCAGCAAACAAAAGCAGGAATTAATGTCTTTCTCTAGGTTTACAAAGCTCATTATTAAATACATCCTCTCTCAGAATGACCAAGTTTCCAAAAGACCCCTATCTTTCCAACATGTCATTAAGCTAGATGCAACCCTTGGGAATCTAAAGTTAGCAAACAAGGGAACAAAAGATCCAATCTTTGGAATGGATATTCCTGTTGTGATGTTGAATGATAATATAAAGGCTTTTGCTGAGTATTCAGAGTACTTGGCAAAGTCTAAAAGATCTAAACCCATCAAAGCTACAGGTAGAGGTAAAGGATTGCTTACCAAGCAAGGGGTTGAGATTGCTGTCAAGAGAGTTAGTATTCCTAAAAGGAGAAGATCAAAGACAGTTATTGAAGAAGTTGGTCAGTTCGAAGAAGTAGTTGATGATGATGTTGATTCAGATGAAACAAAAGACGATAAAGAAGAACCATTGTTTAGAAGAAGACCAACAGGTGTTTTCATTAGTGGAAAAGTTCATAGAGAATTAGATGAAGAAAGAGTTGATCACTCAAACATACTAAAAGGATTGGAAACACTATCTGAAGCTACACAATACAAGTTGAATATGAAGAAAGCAATAAAAGCCAGCAAAGATGATTTCTTTATTCAACAACGTCTACAAGGCTCAGGTGAAGGATCCGGTATGACTCTAGAGGTTCCTGATGAGCATAACCTTAAAAGCTCAATGAGGGAATAGACTATTGTTACGAATGCTTGAAACGAAATATGCTTAATTAATGTGAAGATAATAGCTCGATAGAATAGGGCAAGCTAAGCTGTTGTGTGTGACACCCCAAAATTTCAACATTCGCGGCTGGATTATACAACGGGGAGGGGCGTCCACATTCACAGTCATAAGCATAAGACACCGAAAACGACCTTTAATGAGAACGTTTCTTTTAAATAAAATGTTCACAGTCTTATTTCATTTAATTTCAGAGTTACACGGGTCCCAACATTTTAAAACCATTTAAAAGAGTCAAATGCACGAACTCGATCCCGAGTGAAAACAAAATTTTTCATCGTAATGTAAAATGTTACCACTGTGTCCAAAACACTCCTTTCCTCGCATCCATCCCCTCTAAGCATATACCAGCAAATAACCAGAGATAAACATGCTTATAACGTCAACAATAATGTTGAGTGAATCCATATAGTTTAAATATAAAAACACAGCACAAGTATCATTCATCAAATCACTTGTAGCGCAAGACAAGTTTTATCTAAATTCTTTCTATTGCACTGAGTTCATGACACCAAACCTTAACCCGGCATAATTATTTGATGCCCACAACCTGCCCCGCGACTATGTATTATCGCCACATACCTAACAATATTGCAATACAAAACGTCCGTTTGACAGGGTGCTCACATACGGATTCAGACCCCGGACGAGATTGTCAAACCCAATAGATTTATTAATTGTACCAGCGTTTACCCGTCACACGTAATTAACGGTTCATGAAATAAGGAGACTGTTGGGAATCACTCTTTACGGGCGACATTTATGGAATTACCTTGTTGATCATAGTGTCTCCTTAAGCGAGGTCTAGAATAGGCAACAATGTATAGTTTAGAGGCCATTTGGGCTATATATACCCAATCTTGGCTTACATAGAGGGTTGTTGAGTCATTATTTTGGTGTTGGTCATTTGTAACATTCATCATTTCCAGTCTAATAACAAGTACCATCTTCCTTCTCACTACTTTTTTATAAATGGCTATCATGTGGTTTGACTCACCAAGACCATAGTTTAGAATCACTCCCACCAATTCCTTTTACGATGAATCTTTCAATTGGTATCAAGAGCTAACCGGGGGTGTATTGTATTCGTGCGTGTTATGTTTAGTGTTTTCGTTGTGGTATTATTGAGCTTATTGGTTTCGGTTTAACGTGGCTCAATCTTTTTTTGTTTTCTTTCATTTCATGCTCTTATTTTACTTTTATTGTTCCATAACATTTTCTAGCACAAATTTGCTATAGCTGGGTCCTCCCCCCCTACTGTTCTAAAACTTCATTTTTGGGCTCATATTCACCAGTAGGGTGCGTTTTTTTCATTTGAGATAAAAGAAAAAAACTAGCATAAGTCAAATATCAAAAAAAAAACAAAAAAAGAGTGCGTTTCATTGTTTCTTTTCTTCTTTCTTTCTCTAGTTTTAAAGTTTTTTTTTCATAGCTTATTTTTAAAGCTCATTGTGGTCCAAACGGTTTTGTAGAAAGAGAAACCAAGATCCCACTTTTTAGAACAAGGACGGATAAGTTTTTATTTTGTGTTTCGGTTGTAGACAAAAAAAGCAAGGACTCGGATTGTACATTTTTGGTTTTTGTTTGAATGGAAGGAGACGAACTTGTTTTCATTTGAGCAAACCGATCTAGTGAAAGCACTTTAGGACACGCCGTACGAGGTAACTTTTTAGGTTGAGCCGAAGAACGAGTAAACTTTTTGAGTTGAGCCCGATCGAGAGTGACTCTTCATCAAGGGACGAACGACATGTAAATTTTTGCAGGTTGTGCCGATAGAGAGACTTTTATCAAGGAAGATCCGAACCGAGTAACTTTTTGAGTTTTAGTCGATCGATCGAGTGACTTTCATCATGGACCGAACGAGTCTCAAATCAAGGCAACCGATCTAGTTTTTTTTAAGAATCGAACTAGTCGACACCATTGTCCTGAACTAGTCAAAACCATTATCAACCAGAATAGTAATGCATTAGATGCAAACCGAAATAAAAAACAATCAACATGAATCAAAATCTACACGTTTTTAACATTTTTTTTCGAAACTCGTTTGTCTTTTTTCGTTTTTGGTTTTTTTTCAGTGTTTTTTTTTTTTCCTTATGTTTTTGGGTTTTTTTTTTTTTGTTGTTTTTCGGTTTTTTTTGTTGGTTTGGTTTTTTGTTTTTTTTTTTGGTTTTTTTTTTTATTGTAGTTGTTGTTTTTGTTTTTTCTTTTTTGTTTTTTCTTCTTGTTTTCTTTATTAGGTGTTTTGGTTTTTCTTTTGTATTTTTTTTCTTCAGTTTCGAGTGATATTTAGATACGGGACTTATAATCTAAACCATCGTGTCCGTGGCACCGTTTCGAATCAACGTGGTGTATTTAGTTTTTACCTGACGATTAAACACGTACGATTCGAGGGATTAAAATCGACGAAACGCGCGCCCGCTCGCACGCTTTCTACATGTTTGAGAGACAAGTGTTCGTAAGACTGTGTGTGTGTACAGTTGAAACAGGAGGGAAAAAGTGTGTAATTATTAACATAAATTCGGAAATTTTACAATTTTAGTTTTCCTGGACTTCAAAGTGTACTTCACCACTAATCTTAGATGTTCTATTAACCCTCATAGTTGAAAAAGGGTTTTGCATCGTTACTCCTTAATAGTTATATTTCATCTGGTTAAGCCACCTAAAGTTCATCTGTTTGTCACAGGTGTTGTCCTAGTTAGTCATTAATCGTCAACCAAAGTCACGTACTTCTAGTTCAACAACAATTTCCACCTACAACAACTTTTTATTCATGGTTTTTTTTCTTGATTTAGTAAAAATCCCGTTAAAAGTGTTCTCTTTTTACGGTTTGAAGTATAAGAATTGTAACATCCGCGAATGTTAATTGATTTAAAAAACAACAGACATGATACATTACAATAAAAACGATCGACATAGATCACTACAACGTCAAAACGGCGATGGAATTTGGATTTTATGTTAAGTGATCACAAGTTGAATCGGGTATCAATATTTGAGATTCGAAGTGGCATTTTTCGATAGCCCTGTTTTATTTTTTATCTGAGTCGGGGTTGGGGCTGGATGAAAGACTTTCAATGATAACTTGCCTCAAGCTTTAATTTAAGTTTGAAGACTTTGGGTTATCTAGTTTCCATCAGTCAAGGGGTAGATGGTTGATGACCTGGTTAACTATCACATAAAGGAGTTACGTTGTAGTACTCAGTGTCACACGCTAAGACAATGTGGATAATCACAAGAGGTGATGATGGGCTCATACTTTGGGTGGAGGTATTGGTCTTAGAGATTTGATTGGAGCATAAATTCTCTACACCGTTCTTCCAACATTAGTGCAAGCTTAAGTCAAAAGAACAGGGAATACAACTTCAGTTTCAAGTTTGGTATATCTGGTTTACTTCATCAGTGGTTACTTCAAAAAGCCTACAAGATGGTTGGTTAAATGATAGCCAGAGAGAGGTTATGAGTAGAATTTGATCAGCAATTAATTCCCACGGCTTTAGATCTGTTAGATTATGAAGCTAATTTATTCCTCAACAAGTTCTCTAATAAAAATTGCGGTCCAAGGTGTTGCTGACTACTGACATAGTCGAAATCAGCAAGGGGGAAGGAGAAGATTCACTTGAGCCTTGCCCTTCTTGTTCTTGGAAAGCTTGACAAACGCATTCTTTTCTTTTTTGATTTTTTTAAGTTAGGCCATGCCGGGAAGACAAAATTCGTAACCGCAGAGAATATCAAAGCTTTAATTTATGGCTTTTGGGTGTATTTCCTCAAACACATGGGGGAAGTGATATTTTCAGAACTTTTGTACGCATTATTTGAATTTCCAGGGGGAAGTGTTGTGTGAAGAAATATTCAAGCGTGAGAAGATACATTGCTGATCCAGATAATGCTTACCCCAAACGATCAATCACTAAGCTTATTCTTAAAGGAGCAGTAATATTTGATGTGGTATCCTACAAGTTCCGTTGTGCACTTAATTATTCTAAGCTTGTAAGAAAGCTTTGAAAGCTTCTAAATAATAAATATGTGGCATGAATTAGGGGGAAGCTGATTCATTGCTAATTTGGGGGAAAGATTTTAAAGCTTCTAAATCAAGAATATGCGGTACGAATTAGGGTGAAGCTAATTCAGAAGCTTATCCTTAACCAGAAGTGTATGTGTTACTTAGTTCGTGCCTATTACAGTATTTCTCCTACAAAGTACTACAAAGATGATTCATGTTGGAGTGCAGACTTGAAGTCAAACACCACAGAAGACGTCATCAGCATATGAAGCTTCATGGAAGTTCTTGTTCTTAATCATTATGTACTTTTTAGGAAATTTTTATAAGTAATTCTGTATATCGTCCCGTGGGGGAAGATTGTTGGGAATTCACTTTTACGTAAAGACATTACAAAATTACCATAGTTTATCATAGTCACATACGCGAGGACTAGAATAGGCAACTATGTATAGTTTATAGGCGTATGGGCTATATATACCCCTCTATGGCTTCCATAGAGGGGTTGAGTCATTTTGGCATTGTTGAGTCATTTGTATCCTTCATTCATATCCATCTAATATCAAGTTCATCTTCCATCTCACTACTCTCTCTCACTAAAATGGCTATCATGTGGTTTGACTCACCAAGACCACCGGATCATAGTTTTCGTGAATCTTTCAATTGAGAAGATACATCCTTGAGTCCTTACCTTTCTTGTTCTTGAAAGCTTGACATGGGGCATCTTTCTTGATTTTTTTAAGTTAGGCCATGCCGGGAAGACAAAAGTCGTAACCGCAGAGAATATCAGAGCTTTAATTTATGGCTTTTGGGTGCATTTCCTCAGACACATGGGGGAAGTGATATCTTGAGAACTTTTGTATGCATTATTTGAATTTCCAGGGGGAAGTGTTGTGTGAAGAATTATTCAAGCGTGAGAAGATACATTGCTGATCCAGATAATGCTTACCCCAAACGATCAATCACTAAGCTTATTCTTAAAGGAGCAGTAATATTTGATGTGGTATCCTACAAGTTCCGTTGTGCACTTAATTATTCTAAGCTTGTAAGAAAGCTTTGAAACTGCTCAAGAGAGGATTGCTAGTTTGGGGGGAAGCTTTGAAAGCTTCTAAATAATAAATATGTGGCATGAATTAGGGGGAAGCTGATTCATTGCTAATTTGGGGGAAAGCTTTTAAAGCTTCTAAATCAAGAATATGCGGCACGAATTAGGGGGAAGCTAATTCAGAAGCTTCTCCTTAACCAGAAGTGTATGGGTTACTTAGTTCGTACCTATTACAGTATTTCTCCAACAAAGTACTACAAAGATGATTCATGTTAGAGTGCAGACTTGAAGTCAAACACCACAGAAGACGTCATTAGCATATGAAGCTTCATGGAAGTTCTTGTTCTTAATCATTATGTACTTGTTAGGAAATTATTGTAAGTAATTCTGTATATTGTCCCGTGGGGGAAGATTGTTGGGAATTCACTTTTACGTGACGACATTACAAAATTTCCATAGTTTATCATAGTCACATATGCGAGGACTAAAATAGGCAACTATGTATAGTTTATAGGCGTATGGGCTATATATACCCCTCTATGGCTTCCATAGAGGGGTTGAGTCATTTTGGCATTGTTGAGTCATTTGTATCCTTCATTCATATCCATCTAATATCAAGTTCATCTTCCATCTTACTACTCTCTCTCACTAAAATGGCTATCATGTGGTTTGACTCACCAAGACCACCGGATCATAGTTTTCGTGAATCTTTCAATTGGTATCAGAGCCATGGTTTCACCTTGGGATCTTTAGTGTTTTGTTGTGAGCTTATTTGAGCTTATTGATTCAACTTATTTTTGTTTAAGTTTCTCTCGTCAAATTTTTTTGTGTTGTTTTGTTGCTAAAATTTTAATGTGGGCTTACTGTTTAAAATCTCTATTTTGGGCTCTATTACACGTTTTTTTCTTCTTTCTTTCTTTCTTCTTTTGTTTCAAATTTGATATGATATAGTTGCTTCGTTATTTTCTTTTGTTTTTTTTCCTCTTTGTGTCAAACTTTTAGTTTTTTTTCCCTTCTACTTTCTTGGCTGCTACGAGAAGACACAAGGACGACAGCAACAACCGAACGAGTTCAACTTTTGAGTGCCGATCTAGTTTCTTCAAGGAAGAGCCGAACTAGCAACACCACTTGAGAACCGAACGAGTAACAATCCAAAGACCACCGAACGAGTAACAATCTAAAGGACCCGAACGAGTAACTCCTCTTCAACCGAACTAGTCATCCTTCAAAAGGAACCGAACCAGTTGATATTTAGAATCACCGAACGAGCATCACAAGTTGGACCGAACGAGTTCTTTTTCTAGTTGAGCCGAACTAGTCAAGTTGAAAGCACAACCGAACTAGTTCATTTAGAAGAACCGAACTAGTTAACCCTTTAGGCACCGAACTAATTAAAACGAGAACAAAAACTTACACGTTTTAACTAATTTTCGGTTTTTCGGTTTCGAGTGACGGTAAACGACGGGACTTGAGACCTATATCATTGCGATCGTGAGGTCGTTTCGATCAACGTGGTATATTCGCTTTACACCGACGATAACCGATCGTGTTCATAAGACAAAAAAAATTATAATCGTTGCATTGTTTTAAAAGTTTCAAACGAGGAAGAAACTAATTCAGGAGGGAATAGTTGTTTTTAGTAAACAAAATTCATAATTGGCAAAAACAGCCCCTGGACCTTAAAACCAATTCACATTCCATCCTTTAGTTGTGTATTAACCCTCTTTGTTAACATACTTTTTCACCATTTGTCCCTGTTGCTTCAAAACAGCCCGTTAGCCCTTTAAAGTGAATCGTTTGTGCACCGTTAGTCCTTATTTAAAGTGAATCGTTTGTTTTTCACCGACGATTACCGTACCACTCCGCGAGAAGAGATTAATATACGTTCCATTTGTTTATAAATTGAAACAAAAGAAATGATGTTTTGGAGGGAATCACGTCAATGTTATTAATTATAATTCCAATTTTCCAACTTTGGCCCCTCAACTTCATAACACTTTTCATTTTTTACATTTAAATTTAGAAAATAAATAATAAAAAAATAAAAAAAAGGTTTACTATTAGTCCTTATTTTAAGAAGTTTTTCAATTTTAACTTTTATTTTTCACAAAGTTTTATTTTTAGCCTTAGATAATCAATAGTTTACTATTAGCCCCTTAGCTTTTAAAACTCTTTCACTTTTACCCTTTAATTCTCTATACATTTTTTTAATTAGCCTTTAGACTTTAAGACATTTTCAAATTTAACCTTCCTTTGTTAAAACTTTTTACTTTTAGTCTTTTATGTTTCCTATTTTTTAGTTAGTTAGTCAATTTT
>BQNB010147112.1:3334-16482 GCA_026074375.1 Tanacetum coccineum
AAGAGCAGAATAGGTCGATCAACGCTATCAATTCCATAGGAGACAATGTGTAATTCCGTTTACTTTAGTAATCGTTCAGTTTTTTGTATCATTCGTTAAATCAGTTAGTTTACATTGGCTAAATAATTGCTCTTGTATTTATTATGACGTTTGAAGGCTAATATCTTCGGGTATTAGCCATTATTAAGAAGATCTGAATGTTTGGTATTTGTTTATCTCAATTTCTTGAGTTATCATTGAGTGCTTGTTTATGTTTATCAATTTATACTTATTTACGCGCTTTTGTATGCGACCTATCATTCAACTGGATCTAGTGAAATGAACCAAGTAGATCTAGAGTCCGGTATAGCTCTCCATATAGTAATCTATACATCTAGAATCATAGTTACATAAATATTGTCCTTCTAAGTCTATGTCTAGGATATGCTTCGGGCATAACTAGTTAATTAGATATTGCCAATGGTTTATTGATTGTGTTAACTAGCAGGTGACCTAGATAATTCAACAAGTAACGTTCTGATTCCATTAGATAGTTGGACAAGCTAGTGTATAAATTGCCATTAAGCAGAAAGTGGGTAAAGTCTCTATGAGCTAGGGTTTAACAAGATCACCATTGCTTTAATCCCTAAGATAGATTATAATCCACAAATAAGGATGCTTTATGTGGATGCTTTAATTGTGACAGAATTAATATGTCTAGGTCTTAGGAAGAAGTCCCGCCTAAGTCTTAAGAATGATATGCCACCTCGAGAGAAGAAATCATTGCACTAAATAAACAAACTGACATTCTAATCAGATTAATAATGGTTAATACAGTTTTCTTATATAAGGCTCGACCGATCTTTTATCTTTTGTTAATTAGCTTGCGTGGGTTAAAGTGTCTTGAATTGATTGTAGTCACCGACCAACCTGTGTCAGTCTCTCAGGCTGAAACCTCCCTTTTACCTGTTAGAATTAGGATTAGAACTAACATAGGTTTAGCATAGGTTTGACTTAGATTAGATTTAACACTAATTAGATAACCAAAATATAAATAAATTGAGAGATTTAACCTCGCTTCAAGTGTTCGACACCCTACTTACCACGAATTTACCACCGACCGGGTACACTGCCCGTTAAAGTGTCATTTTTGGTTAAGTCGGAAAAATATAAATTTAAAACTTGAAACATCTTAAATATACACCACACAACGACCACGTCATATGCTAAAAACCTTACAGAAATTCACGGCATCAAGAGAAGACAGAATGAGGGATTGCAAGCTTTCATGGATCAGTTCAAATCTGAAAGTTCACACATAAAGGGAGTTCCTCCGGTTCTATGTATCTCAGCTTGTATGCATGGTCATGGTCATCCAGAACTCGCCAAGAAGCTCAATGACAAAATACCCAAGACGGTGGACGATATGTTCGAAAGAGTCAGGGCCTTCATTAGAGGAGAAGTGGTCGCTGGGTCAGCAGAAATTGTTCATCCTTCTCAAGGGGACAAAGGGTATATTCGTCTGGCATGGACCGGAGGACCTAAAAAAGCTAGAAATAGAGGCGGCCCGAGAGAAGCACGAAGAAGCATAGGGGTATACACTCCTTATCCTCAAAAAGATACTTTCACCCCACTTATCAAGACTCTGAAAGAGATCCTTGCCATGGAAAGTGTGAGCTTCCCAGAACCGCCACCTTTAATTGGAACTCCTGAAAAACAAAACTTGAACAAATTCTATGACTACCACGGGGAAAGGGGTCACAATACCAACGATTGCTAACAGTTGAAAAAGAAAATAGAGGAAGTTGTGGCCTCGGGGAAGTTGGCTCATCTGGTGAAGGAAATCCTCCGAAACAACCAGCGAAGTGGGAATCAGGGAAGGAACGGTGTAAAGGCCATAAACATGATAAGGGAAGGAGGAAATCGCAAGAGGCCTTTTGAAGAAGGAAGGTCTGGCCTAACAGATGAACTCACCTTCCCGGCGATTCCCTGAAATCAATTGACGGACGAACCCATCATATTATAAGGAATAATTAAAGGTAATCAAGTCCGAAGGATCCTTGTTAACGGTGGAAGTTCATCAGAGATCATGTATGAACATTGCTTCAGAGACCTCAATGTCAACATCAGGTCAAAACTCAGAAGATGCAGAGCTCTGATGGTAGGTTTTTCGGGAGAAACATATCATCCTCTAGGAGTAATAGATCTTCGAATATGGGAAGGGCAGGAAGAAGTAAACAGTGCTAATGGAGTTTGCAATAATAAAATGTCGCTCTCCATACAACGTTATAATAGGAAGAACCAAAATGAGAAACCTCGGGGCGGTAGGTTCTACCATCCATTCTATGATCAAATTCCCTACTAACCAAGGAATCGTAACAATGGAAACCAGTAGGGAGGCTTTATGGGAATGCAGACAACTAGAAAGGGTGCAAGGTTTGTAGAAGGAGGTACAATGGCGTCAACGTGAAGAACAAATGTCCAGGATAAGAGAACAAGTAATACTAAGAACAAAAAACAGCTCCGGACGAGGACCTAATTTAGGTCCGGTATCGCTAGAAAAAACACAGTTATTGACAAAAGTTCTTAACGATGGGGACTACATTGACATCCGATTGCAAACAGTTATTGACAAAAGTTCTGCAGGAAAACATGGAGGTATTGGCATGGGCCGGATCAGAAAGAACAGTTGTTCCACGATTCGTCATGGAGCATCAACTAAAGATATACCCCTTCGCCGAACCAATGGTCCATAAGAGACGACCCATGACACCAGATGGAAGACTGGTATTGAAAAAAAAGGTGTTCCGATGGCTAAAGGAAGGGATGATCAGAAAGGTTCGGCACCCCGTGTGGGTCGCCAACACGATACCTGTTAAGCTAGCAAATGGAACATGGAAGGTGCAAGCGGATTACTCTAGCCTCAACAAAGTCTGTACCAAGGACATGTACCCCTTTCCAAAGGAAGGGGAAGGTCTAGCATCGACAATGGGATATTTGTACAAATGTTTCCTACTACTTCTGAAGGAATACAGCCAAATAAGAATGACAGAGGATGACGAAGAAAAGACTGGGTTTCATACGGAGGAAGGAGTATACTGTTTCACCCATATGCCGAAAGAATTAAAGAACTCAGCTGCTACACTTCAGAGGATGATGGAGAAGGTCTTAGCCGATCAAAGATGACGAAACGTGGAAATATACTTGGAAGAAATAGTAATAAAAAGCAAAAGTGAGCTGGACCTGGTTTAAGACATCGAAGAAACACTAAGAAAGTTGAAAAGAGTAAACATCAAGATTGATCTGGTCACTTCCTCATTCGAAGTAAAGGAAGGAAGGTTTCTCGGCTATATGGTAACAAAGGAAGGAGTAAGAGCAGACCTAGAGAAAGTGCAGGTAATCATTCTAAACCCCACCCCAAAAAGCCCAAATTAAATACGAAGTTTATTCTTACAACTAACAGCCATTAGCAAATTTATCCCAAAAATGGCTGAGTTACAGTGCCCCATTCACAAGGTCTGAATGAGATTTGAGACAACAGAAGGGTCTGGCTGGACGAATGAGGCTGAAGAAGCTCTCCATAGGATAAAAAGGAAATTGAACAAATTGCAAACATTGGCTGTTCCAAAGGAAGGTGAAATTCTGATGCTATGTCTACGCCAAAAAGATGAGACGATAAGTTCTGTGCTGCTGGTAGAAAGGGAAGGAATCCAAATACCTGTCTCCTATGTGAGCCGACCGCTACAAGGAATGGAAATATGCTACACCCCAACAGAAAAGATGGTACAAGCACTAATTCACACAACAAGATCCCTGAGAGCAATCTTTAGAAAACATAAGGTTAAGGTGATAACCGATGGACCAATGGAGGAAATACTGAAACTCTCTGGAAAAAAAGGACGATTAGCAAAATGGGCCGCCGAGATACGGACATATGACATCTCGTACATCCCAAGAAAGGAGGCTGAATGATCAGTAGTGAAGAAGTTCTTTAGTCAAGGAGAGCAAGTAGAAGAAACACCAGATGCAAACGAAAAGGGAACGCTCAACCTAAGCAAGAAGCTTCAAGCAAAATCAACCCCAACACCAAGGGCCTGGAGGTTGTATCTAGGTAGAGAAACAATCGAAGAAGGTTCGGGTGTAGGAATCATCCTGGTCAATCCCGAGGAAAAGATGTATTCATATGCAATTCGTTTGAAGTTTAACGCATCCAACCATGCTATGGATTGTGAGGCATTATTGGCAGGACTAGCCGCCTCTGTAAGCAAAGGTATGAAAGACTTGCATGTCTTCATGGATTCACCAAAGTTGGTTGCTCAGACAGAAGGAAACCATACGTCAGCAACGGAACAAGAGATGAAGTATAAGAAAGAAATTATGGATGCAACAGCCCCATTCTACAGGTTTTGGATCACACATCTTCCAAAAATTTTGAACTCCAAAGTAGAGGTGTTAACAGGATTGGCAACCATAAAGTTGGAATTTCTCAATCAGGAAGTATCGGTGGGTATCAAAACAAGACCATCGGTGGAAGAGACAAGCAGCAGCAAGAAGGGAAAAGCAACAAGCAATGTACCATGTGCAAAGCCAACCTACAATTGGGAAGTTAGTGGGAGCAACTGAATGAACTTGTAATAGTAACATATATCTAGTAGCGTTATGTAACCCATCCGAGGTAGCCATTTTCAAAGTGTTAGCTCACCTCAGAGGGCCCTTCTATTTTTATATCTAAGTATTTGATTTTTACCTTAGCATGATAAAGTCAAATTTTGTTGGACAAATAACAATGATGCAAACACGAAGCATGGTAAGCTTTGGATGGCTCGCTACCTCCGGATAGAGATAAAGAAACACACTTACCCCATAAAGATAAAACATATATGGGAAGGCTAAGTTAAACACGGAAACTTTAGCATAAGGCCGAAGGAGGAGACACAGTGATCCCCTCCTTCCGGGCAAACAACTCCGATGAACAACAACATCGTGGAGAGAACATGTAACAACTAATGGGGAAGGAAATACGAGCAACCTGTAATGTGTACGAACATAGCTAATAAACATTTGCTCCGGTATATGAGTTAGTCCGGACATGATCGTTCGAATCATACAAAAAACATATAATAGGAGCAAACATAAGGCGTTTTGGGGCATAAACAAATGCTAAAGTGCTAGATATAAACGTATAAACATTACAAACAAGCTATGAGAAACAAACCGGCGTACCAAAGAGTGGATCATAGTAAAAAGGAAATTACATTACAAAGTACTTATTACAAGCCGAACGATGCCGACAATGTTAACCGAACGTAGTCGACAGTTACATAAAAAGGAAAGCAAAACAATACTTAATGAGCTAGTAACCAGGCAAGTCCAAAAGCTAGGCGTGATAGTACGATTTCTGCTCTAAAAAGCAATATTTAGCGAATTGAACCTACGGAGGCTTGACCAGCTATACTACAGGTCCCAAGGGGGAAGCCATTCGGCCTAAGGCGGGTGGCATGACTCAGGATCAGCCGGATGGACAACCACACATCTACAGTCAGTTTTCCCCAAGCTCGAAGCAACAAGTGTTCTCTGGCATAACACGCGCCCCTCCCTTAATAGAAAATGGACTTGCAAAAAAAAGGAAGAAAGGAAAAACTAAGTCTAAACCTTAGAGGAGTTAGCAGCAGCCTCTTCACCACCAACAGAAGAGGGAACCAAACCATCACCTTTCTCACCAGCGGAAAGGGCAACCACAACATCATTAGGGTCGGAGGAAGCATGCCTCGACCCTACCTCTACCAACTTCACAGCATCCTCAAGAGCGACAAAAATTCCCTACACAAAAGCATGTTCGAACTTAGCAGCAACAGTGTCATCAGTCATCTTTGGGTCCGACACATCAACCTCAGCATTTACCATCTCCTCATTATGCTCAGAAGCAGCAATAGAAGATGTAAGATCTGCATTAGTAGACAACTCTAAGGGTTTGGAAGCAGGTGTCACAGTCAACTCCTTTATGGTAGGAGGAGAAACACGAGCATCCCTTAAAGGGGGGACATTGGCCGTACGAGCTAATTTTTTAGGCTTAAGCTGAAGGATAACCGATAAAGGTTCAGTAGAATGCGCAGAAATCTTGTTGAGAAAGGCATAATCAGTTTGAGCAACAAGGGGGAGGCTTCAGCAAGCCTATCTTATGCTCCAAGCATGAACGTTGCCATCTTCTTCAACACAGTAGCAAACTCATCCTTAGTCCGATGCATACTCAAACCGCGCTCAAATCCTACACTGGTAGCCAAAGAAATAAGTTCACCTTGAACTCTACTAAACTCATCAGAAGCAAGAAACTTCTGGTCCAAATCTTAGAATTGGCCGTGGAAGAAGGAGGCAAACTCCAAAGGAGTTGTTTTCAAGCGAATGATCTCTTCATCCTTCTCAGCCTCAAGCACAGTGGCCTGATTAAGAGCAGTGGATAGACGAGCCACCTCGAGAGATTATCCAAACTTTTGGTAAGGGACTTGATCTTTTTCTTCCTCTCCTTTCCCTTAGCCTTGGACTTGGCAAAAGAAGCATCGAAGGAAGCAAGTTTATCATTAAGCCCAGAAACCTGCTTCTTAAAGGAAGACACTTGAAGTTCAACCCAGCCGCACCAACAACCTTCTCCTCATAACCTTTCAGCCTAGAATCCGCTGACTAAACATACTCATGATGAGACTGAAGCAAACCACGATAACGAGCAAAAAGCTCACCACCATGAGACATCATCATACAATGTAGCACACTCATCTTTGTAGTCAACTGATCCTCAGACAACGCTTCAACTCAGACCATTTCACCAGGAGTAGGAAACTGATCCACCACAGTTTTGCAAACAGCAGGATCCTTGAAGACTTTCTTAGTTAGAACCCTAAAAGTAGGCCGGTACGGAGCATCCCACTCCTTACGAGTAAACTCTCAATTCCCAGCAACGCCATCTTGAGGATAGATGACATAATATGGACCGGCAGAAAAAGGTAAGAAATCCGCATGAATGGCATCCCCAGATAGTAATAGGTCTAGAGGATGGTCTCGGTCGGTTCACACCAACGGACGGTGCATCAGCATCATCGGCCATGATGCCCTTACCCCAAGAATCTACAAAACAAAGACACAGAAAGACAAGGAAAGATGATAAGAACGAAAACAAGCTAGAAATCGAAAATAATTACCTCGGGTGTTAAGACCTTCAGCATCGAGAGCAGTAGAGCTCCGACCCTGGTTCCCTGAGGAAGCGATCACAGTAGCAGAACGAAGAGGAGTAACCAACGGAATCTCAACACAGGCATCATCATCACAATCACTTTCATCATCAGAACCGCCCACAAACAAGCTAGGGCGAGTAGTACTTCCGGACGATTGAGCCAGGGCAGACCTAGTGCGCTTGGCAACATGGCTCGAAGTGGCACCAGAAGTAGAGGCCTTTCGCTTCTAAGAAGCTTCAGCCTTAACAAGAATCTTGGAACTAGGGGTACCAACGGCAAGATCCTCCAGAGTAGGATTCAGAATAACAGCATCGGCCACAGCAGGAGGAGTGCAGTGAAAGGGAAGCATTTGGAGGGTCGGCCTAACATCAAGATGGGGCTCCTCCTAGACCTCAGCACCGGTCCACTCAGAAAGGCAGAGAAAATCATGAATGCCCATAAATGTAAAAAAGGAAAAGATCAATGAATACAAGCAACAAAAGGCAGAAATACAACAAAACATAGTTCAAGCCCCCCCCCCCCCATACCATTTCCATTGGTACCCTAAAGTACCAGATCACAAACACAGCTTTTCCAAACATAACTCAACCCAGATAAAACTAACACACCCTCAGGCATATCCCTCAGCTTTATAACATATGCACTCAACCGGCGCACATCAACCATACTAAAAGAACCGGCAACAGGCCTTGGATCATTAATAGCTGCGTCCAAATGTCTCCGAACCATAGCATCTGGAATAGCCTGTCAATCCATTAAAAAGAACCCACTCTTCCAGTGCTTCATGCAAGAGTGATTATCATCGATACAGACCAGAGAAGGAGCACGACGCTTGGCAAATGAAAACCAATCACCTTGTTTGCACAAAGTCTGGAAAACCCTAAACAAGGTCACCGTTGGCTCTATTTGCAAAGACCGACAAAGCACTTCGAAAGTAATGACCTTATTAAGACCCAAAGGACCCAACTGAGAAAAATGAAGGAACGAAGAAAAAGGAATGCGAACACAAGAAAAATCAAACATCCGATGATAAATACCAATGGCATAGTCGGAAGCTCGAACATCATGAATTCCTTTGAGGGTAGTCGAGGGTGAAGGTTACGTAGAATCTTATATTTAATGATCAGATCGTCCAGGTCATCTTCGCTGAGTCGGGAATGGTACAGATCCATATCTTTTTTAGCCATAATTGAAAAAGTAAGAAGGAAAGAAGAAGGTACCTAGGAAGGGGGAAAATCCGAAGCAAAGTAAGCAGCTGCAGAAAACAAAAACGATAGCTCTGGAAACAATATGTGTTTTTTACTATAGAAAGGGTAAGCGAAAAGTAAAAAAGGGGGCTGCTATTTATAGGGAAAAAAGGAAGAGACACGATGGTTGGGAAGTTATCACATGACACGTTGCAAAGAAAACGTATGGACAAAAGCCAAGCCATGTGCAAAACATTAATGACACAGAGCACATTCAAGTCTAGCACTAACAAGCTAGCTTGGCAGATACTAGACTAGGGAGACATAATGAGGTGTAGTCTCCCTCGGACGTCCAAAGAAGAAATATAAGCTTACATACTCCTGCCAAAACAGCATGGGCTAAAACTAAATGAACGCTCTGGAGAATCTGACTTATCGAAGGACGGGTTAGGTCCGAAGTCACCACCAGAACTCCAAAGAAGCTGGTATGTCGAAGGACATATCAAGTTCAGAGTTATTAGCTCCGTCCTGATGCAACGGTATCTAAGGACAATCTGACAAAGGTACAGTCCTGGCAAAGGACCATTGTTCTTGGAATGACACGTAGCTGACAGATCGTACCAAGAGAGAGCCCCACAGTTATATCTTGTAGCAAATCCCAAATAGTATAAAGGGAGAGCTCATTTCCCCAGGACGAGGGACATATAACACCTACTCCAGACCATACTTTAAATATTCTCCACATTTATCTCATACCACTATACTTACTCTTACGTCAAAGTTGGTCCCGGATTCACACCCCGGGGCGAGCTAACGGTGTTTTTTCTTATTTTTAGCTAGGAGACGAGGGACTACGCTTCGAAGGAACCAAGCTGATCCTAATATTCATTACCGTTGAGATCATTTTACCAAGCCCAAGCAGCCCACATAAATTTACCTCAACACACGAATCAACCTAGATAAGACCAACACCCTCTTAGGCATATCCCTTAGCTTTATCACATGCGCACTCAAACAGCGAACATCAGCCATGCTAAAAGAGCCAGCAGTAGGCCAAGGATCATCAATCGCTGCACTTAGATGTCTCCAGACCATAGAGTCAAGAATGACCCTCTGATCGATCAAGAAGAAACCACTTTTCCAATGCTTCATACAAGAGCGATTATCATCAATGCAAACTGAAGAAGGAGCATGGCGCTTGGCAAAAGAAAACCAATCACCTTGTTTGCATAACGTCTAGAAAACCCTAAACAATGCCACCGTTGGTTCTATTTGCAAGGACCGGCAAAGAACCTCAAAAGTAATTACCTTATTTAGGCCCAGGGGACCCAACTGAGAGAAATGAACCCCATAATGTTTGATAAGGGCCAGAAGGAACGAAGAAAAAGGAATGCGAACACCATAAAAGTCAAATATCCGATGATAAATACCAATGGCATCATCCGGAAGCTCGGACATTACAACTTCTTCAGAAGGAAGCCGAGGGTGAAGGTCGCGGGGTATCTTATATTTAATGATCAGATCATTTAGGTCATCCTGGGTAAGTCGAGAATGGTACAGATCCATATCCTTTTTGGCCATAATTGAAAAAATAAAAAGGGAAAAAAAGGTACCTAGGAAGGGGAAGAATCCGAAGCAAAATAAACAGCGGCAGAAAGCAAAAACAATAACTCCGAAAACAATATGTGTTTTTTACTATAGCAAGGGTAAAGCAAAAAGTTAAACGGAGGCTGCTATTTATAGGAAAAGAAAGAAAAGACACGACGATTGGGAAGTTACCTTTAATGCATGACACGTCGCAAAGAAAACGTGTGGACAACAAACAAGCCACGTCTACACATGCAGAACATTAATGACGCAAGACACACTTAAGTCTAGCACTGACAAGCTAACTTGACAGATACTAGATTGGGAGGACATGATGAGGTATAGTCTCCCTCGGAATACCAGGAGGAAAAACATAGCTTATATACTCCTGTTAAACTAGCACGGGCTAAACTAAACAAACGCTCCGGAGATGCTGACTTGTTGAAGGACATGTCAGGTCCGGAGTCACCACCAGAACTTTGGAGAAGCTGGTGTGTCGAAGGACATATCAAGTTCGAAGTTATTAGCTCCGTCCTACCGCATCGGTATCAAAAGACAATCCGACAAAGGTACAGTCCTTGTGAAGGACCACTATCCTTGGAATGACGCGTAGCGGACAAATCATACCAAGAGAGAGCCCCACAATTATGTCTTGTAGCAAATCCCAAATAGTATAAAGGGATAGCTCATTTCCCCACGACGGGAGACAACACCTACTCCGGACCACACTTTCTATTCTCCGCATTTATCTAGACAACACCTACTCCGGACCACACTTTCTATTCTCTGCATTTATATCATATCATTGTACTTATTCTTACGTCGGAGTTGGTCCAGGATTCATACTCCGGGGCAAGCTAATAGTGTTCTTTCTTATTTACAGCTGGGAGACGAAGGATTAAGGTCCGAAGGAACCAAGCTGATCCAGATATTTATCAAGCAGTCCACGTAAATTTACCTCAACACGTATGAAAATGTTCAAAAAAGTATAAAAACGTGCAAAAACGTAGAAAAACGTGCGAAAACGTATAAAACATACGAAAACGTTCAAAAAGTATAAAAACGTGCGAAAACGTAGAAAACGATACGAAAACGTTCAATAACGTAAAAATGTGCAAAAATGTATAAACCAAAAATTTGGACACTTTGCCCGTTTGACCCGAGACCGTTTGACCCGGGTCCATTTGGCCCGCGCCCGTTTGATCTGAATTTTAATAATCGCCCATTTTACCCGCGTCCGTTTTACCCGCGCCTATTTTACTTGCGCCCGTTTCGCCCGTTACCCCAACCCGTACCAGCTCGAAAATTACTTATCTAGTGAGAACAGAGTAATAAAAAATTACATGGAGACTATAGTAAGAAGACTACTTTTATAAATAGTTCCATCCTACTATATATTTAAAAAAAATAATACAGGTTTAAAAAAGATCAAATGATCTAGTGGTAAGACATTATGTTATGATATCATATGTTTATGGTCTAATATGGCCATGCGGTCAAGTGATTTAGTGCCATATACACCTTCCGTCGATATGATTTTGATGCACTAGAGTCGCGACCAGTGTATCCTTGTGATACTTGATATGATATGATTTTAGCACGTGGAGTGCACTTGATATGATATGATGTAGGATACTCGATATAAATATTCCAAACCTTTCCTTCAGCCTAATATTTCTTTGATTACTCTGGTGTTGAGGTGTTTATGATGGGAAAATTATCTTTATGATCTCTTGGTATTTCTTTCTTCCCTCTTATATATTATGTCTTATTATTGTTATTTGTTATCTACATCCGCGCACTAAGCAATTAGCTCAGCCGCATTTTCTTTCTTCCGCGGCATTTGGAGACTTCGCTTAGATTATATTTTTAGGTATTATGTAATTTTGAGGTTACACTCTCTAGAAGAAAATTTTAATTATTACTAAAACTGAAGTTATTAATAAAATTGGTCCTTCAGGTTTAGCAGCTTTGTCGTTATGTGTGACCTCCTGCTCTTACGTCGGGGCGGGGGTGTTACATTAACCAAGTGAAAATTATAAGTGATAGGGTAGGCGTGTTTTTTTCTAACAAGTTAGGAAAATCAAAAATATAGTCGGTTAGGATTAGCTAGGTTTACGTCTCACGTTATTCTATATAAATAAATTGAGTCATGCATGCGAATCACTTGAGCATAAGAAAATCACTCGTAACCTACCAAGAAAAGAGAGAGAGAGAGAGAGAGAGAGAGAGAGAGAGAGAGAGAGAGAGAGAGAAAGAGATTTAGTAGCACAAACGCAATAGTCCAAATCAAGAACAACGTAAAGTTTTCAATTCAAGGTAAGTTTTGCACTAAACTCGTTATGGCTTAAATATGAAACGTGTCATCTTCATTTAACATTTTCTCGTTTATAAGATTTAGTTTTCTGTTTCATCACATTGGATTAAAGTTGATCGATATATATTGTTATCCCAAAAGCTTAATCCATTTTCACAACATAAGCTATACCAATAAGCAAAAATAGTAGAAAGTTGTAAATTTTCTGGATTTGTTGCGTCAAGATGCACGCACAAAAGCAAAGTGATACAGAAGAATTTGAACCTTCATTCTGTTATGTAACTGTCTACTCGCTTTTATTTTTTGGAGGCTTCTTTTTCTTCATTAGTATGAAGTTGGATCATTTACCAACTAATGGTATCAAAGACCCTTATTATTCATTTCTACCAAAAGGAGATTATCAAGATTTGATGTACGGCAAAACTGGTATCATATTTTATGTGAAATCTAAACAAGAGTTTTTACTCAAGTTTCCTTATGACTCTTTTGAACGAGGTATAATTTAGAGGGAAATCATGTTGGAGTACTCTAAGAAGGACGTGACTGATGCATCAAAGGTTCTACATGCACCTATTATATACATTGTCCTTAGAGAATCTTTGATTTTTAACATGTAATGTTTTGTTTAGTTGGTTGTTTTAGGAACCCACTTGCTTTGAATTATTGTTTTGTGTTTTCTTATGTATGGAATGCTAAATTAATTTCAACTGTTTTAATATTTAAAACTCTTGTTTTATTTACTATCCCTTATTCTGTTATGTAACAGTTTTGATATGTTACACACTAAATCACTAATCACATAAAAATGAACAAATCAATTAAATTTAGAAGAAAAACGATACTTGTAGCCTGATG